>ONZH01002334.1:0-52061 GCA_900303285.1 Rhinella marina
GTGCTGGGAAAATTCATTGACTCTTAAGAAGAAATGTATATAATGTGTGTATATACAACCATGTACATTTTGGTTCTTACTTACATACTGTATGTGTAAAAGGAGATCTCTCCGTTTAATGCATTGCTTTTGACAAATAGACAAGTGAATAAATGAATAAGTGAATGCTTTTTGCCTTGCTTTATATATTTTAGGTAGTGTTTTTTTTTTTTTTTTTTTTTTTCTTCCATACTTATGTAGTTGGTACAGTACGAAAAGGTCAAAGGTCTATCAGATCCAACTTACAATCCGACAGTGTTGATCCAGAGAAAGGAGAAAACCCCCATGAGGTGGTTGCCAATTGCTCCATATCCAATTGCAAAATAATTGGAACGATCCGTATTGCAGCCATGGATCCATTTTTGCGGATCCTCTGTAACAAGAATAGGACATGACTAGAGATGAGCGAGCACTGCTCGTTACGAGCACTGTAACGCTCGGGTCCCGTGTGAAATGCCCGCAGGCATTGCGGATCCGTCCTCATCTGCATGTAAGTCAATGAGGACGGATCGTTTGGTATGACACTCATACCAAACGGTTCCGTCCTCACCCGTCTTAAAGTCAGTTTGGACGGAACCGTTTGGTATGAGTGTCATACCAAACGATCCGTCCTCATTGACTTACATGCAGATGAGGACGGATCCGCAATGCCTGCGGGCATTTCACACGGGACCCGAGCGTTACAGTGCTCGTAACGAGCACATTCGCTCATCTCTAGACATGATCAATTTTTTTTTTATTATTATTTTTTTTTTTTTGTCTTGCAGAAACAGAATGCACATGGAGTCGTTTTTTTTTTTTTTTTTTCTCTTTTGCGGACCTGTTAAACTGAATGGTTCCGCATACAGACCTGTTAAAAAAAAAAAAAAAAAAAAAAAAAAAAAAAAAAACGTGCATGAGCCCTAAAGGGAGAAAAATTCTTTCTGCCACAGTCCAGAAATCTAGTATACATAAAGGGGTTGTGCATATTTGGGGGTGGAATTGATTGAACCCCAACCCCCCCCCTCCCCCAAATCCCCGTCCTAGGCAGACAGCCAAAGGGAAGCATACTTACCAGCTTCCCGATGCCGGCCATATGACCATGTCCATGACCAGCTGGATGCAAGTAGCACAGGGACCGGAAGATGAAGAGAACAGAGGACTGGAGCGGCTGGGAGCAGGTAGGCTGCAGGCATTTGCTTATTTAAAAAAAAAAATAATTTACAGCCGGGACACCCCTTTAAGGGTTATTCCCATCTTAGACAATGGGGGCATGTCGCTAGGATATGCCCCCATTGTCTTATAGGTGCACCTATATCGAGAACGGAGCCCCAAAAATGAAGGAGGGCGCACTGTGCATGCATCTATTTCTATGGGGCCACCAAAAATAGCCGAGCTCTGGCATGCGCGGTGCGCTCCCATTCATTTCTATGGGAGCTGCGCCTGGTGGTTGGCCGGACCCTGGGAAACCTGGGGTCCTGCAGGCACAGCGCTCCCTGCTCCGTTCTTCAGCGGTGGGACCTGCACCTATAAGACAATGGGGGGGGCATATTCCTAGCGATAAGCCCCCATTGTATAAGATGAGGATACCCCTTTAAGGACTATTCTTGATTTGAATCTTTAATCGGCAAACCCCTTTTAGACTAAAATAAAATTGAGATTTTAATTTAGGCCCCATCACCCTGCCCTACTAGATACTGATCACTGTGCCCCTATTCTTTCTATGCTTATGCTTGAGTCCAATGGGTGGTCTTATTAATAATTGGGGTGCCGCCCCTCCCCCATGAGCATGCATACAGTGTAAGCGGTCAGTCACTGATAAGACCGCCCACTGGACACATTCTGATTCCTACATTCACATCAATCTGCTCAGCTCCTCCTGTTCTATAAGGGGCTGCCTGCAGATCAAACAGCATGAGAAGTCCTGTATGAGATCAGGGAAAGGGGATTGTTGTACTGGGTCCATGCACACAGCTCTAACCAGGAGCAATGGCGTAGGATGCCGTCTCTACTAGAGAGGTCTTATTCCAAAGGAAGAGCTAAAAGTGAAGCTCCACCCTGGATTACATTGGTTATGTAATTTTATTTGATGTTTTTTACCTTTTTCTGTTGTATTTATTTCCGCTGTAGCTTGTTGGTGATGAGTCTGCCACAGCGGCCATCCTATGGAGGGAGGAGTTCCTCTCTATGCATCCTAATAGGACCACCCCCTTTAAATGTTCTGTAGGCCTATTATCCCCTTTGAAAGAGGAAATGATTGAGATCTGTCAACAGCAACTTGTTGGTGGCTTCCAGGTAGATAGCATACTTTTCAGTTTCTTATTCTTCTAGTGTGGAAGTGGCAAAATTGATGAATAATTTTGTAGTTCTTGACCATAGAGCCACGATTTGGTTGTGTCCACATTCAATGTATGTGTCAAAAATTATAATTTTTTTTTTAAATAAACATACGGATTTTAACAGCAAAAAATTTAAGTGTTACGGTAACTGCACATGATGTGGATTATGTGTGGGGTTTTTTTTTTCTGCACATATTTTCATGCAGAAAAAATGCAGCATAATACAGTCCCAGCAAAGTGTAATAGATTTGCCAGATCGCATGTAGACTTTTTTTTTCTTCCATTTGGATTTAAAAATCCACAACGTTTCAATACCGCTCCTTCTGTAGAGAGGTTCTCCCATAGACTTCAATGGGGTTGTTAAAGAAGAACTCCTGCAAAAAGTTTTATTCTCTGACCTGTTAGAAAGGTGCATGATCTAATCTGTAGTGATTGTCATTTTCTTATCAGATGCTGAAATTGAGAGTTTCCACTCTCTTCTTATTGTAGCTGGGTCATGTGACCAACTCCCTGACCTCCAACTGACCCAGGACAGGAAGCCAGTCACTGCTCTATTCATTCCTATGAGACTGAAAGTGAGGCTCCCATAGGAATACATAGAGAATTAGACTTCCTGTCCACACATAAGTCTCTGTGTGAGTTGGTGGGTCTAATTCCTAGTCACATGACACACATAAGAAACTTCAGGATGATATAACTCAAAAATTCAGCTACTGGTAAGAAAATGACATTCACTACAGATTACATCATGTACATTTCTAGCAGGACATGGATTAAAAAATTTTGCGGGAGTTCTTCTTTAACTTAAACCGAAAATCTACAACAAAAACTGCACCAAAAAAAAAAAACAACAAACATCTATAGTGTGGATTTTTACGCTTTTTTTTTTTTTACAGTTTTGGTGCAAATTTTATGTGGGTTTTCTGCACACAAATCTGCACTGAGTGCAGCCACCCTTAGGGCTCATTCACTCAACCATATGATCCCGTGCCCATATTGTGGATCGCAAACAGCTGGTCCACAATACACGGGCACCGGCTGTATGACTTGAATGGGTCCGCGATCCGTAAGATAAGGAAAAACATAGGACCCGAAAGCCCATGGAAGTGCTTCTGTGGGCTTCAGATCCGCGCCTCCGCTCCAAAAAAAAAAAAAAAAGGTCATGTCCTATTTTTTTGCCGTATCTTGCGGATCGCGGACCCATTCAAGTCAGTGGGTTCACGGCACCGATGCATGGGCGCAGTGACCATACGGTTGTGTGAACTTGACACGAGTTTTCTGCCAGGATGCGATGCACGTAGTGAACGCATAGCATCCGGACTGAATCCTGACCCGTTTATTTCAGTCAGTCTGTACATGCGTTTTTCACGCATCATCTTCTATATTGTGCGTTTGTCACGCAGCTCTGGCTCCATAGAAGGTGAATGAGGCTTGTGTGAAAAACGGAAGACGTTCAGATCCAATGCAGTTTTCAACTAACGGCTGCTGGGAGATGTAGATGTAAAAAAAACACGCCTACAATCTGGACTGAAAATCTGCTGCAAAATGTGGATTTTGCAGCAAATTCCCCAGCGACTCCGCACTGGATTTTCCTTCTGCTGCAGGTTGTACTTTATGGAGGTTCCTTTTAAATACAAAATTTCAAGACTTACTGCCCTCAGCACAAGACATTGAACACAGCACGTATAGAGAAAACCTTTTATCAAGGAATTTTTATCCTTTTAAATCCATATATTTATAACATATAATAACAATTCATATCAAAAGAAATATTTGACCTAATGTATTGCACCATCCCCCCCCCCCTTTCTATACATACACTTTTTTAAAGGGTTTCTGTCACCAGTTTTTCGGTATGAATTCAGGCTGACATTAGAGATGTGCTAATGTCACCTGATTCCAAATATATATCTGTTTTATTTACTGGTGCCCCCCATTTTTATAATAAAATGAACTTTTATTTTATGCTAATAAGGCTTCTAGGTGCAAGGGGCGTTACCCCTGCTCCTAGAGGCTCTGTTGATTGACAGGACCAGGCAGAGAAGAAACACTCCATTCACCATAGCTTGCAAGGACCTTCAATGATGTCATGACCATGTGATCAGTCACATGGTTTAGGAGGAGACAGGCTGTTTGTGTGATCCTAACCATGTGACTGATCACATGGTCATGACATCATTGAAGGTCCTTGCAGGCTATGGTGAATGGAGTGTTTCTTCTCTGCCTGGTCCTGTCAATCAACAGAGCCTCTAGGAGCAGAGGTAACGCCCCTTGCACCTAGAAGCCTTATTAGCATAAAATAAAAGTTCATTTTATATAAAAATGGGGGCACCAAGTAAATTAAACAGATATATATTTGGAATCAGGTGACATTAGCACATCTCTAATGTCAGCCTGATTCATACCAAAAAACTGGTGACAGAGAATTAAAGTGGTGTTCCTGCCGAATAAAGAAGGGTTGCAGTAGGCTAGAAAGGGTGTAAATATATTAAAAAAAAAAAAAGCTCATGTCATTCTGACGGTGCCCAGTTCCCATCTGCGCTCTACTTCCTGCTGGCATCATGATGCGGCTGGGAATGCCACTCGCTGGGTGAGACGTGTCATCACTGCAGCCTGTGATTGGCTCAGTGTCATTCACAGTCACTTCCTGTCGTGACAGGACCAGAAAGTGGGACCGCAGCAGTAGCCAGGGCATGGTCAGAAAAGCCGTAACTAGGGTAATGGGAGTAAAAGTGCTGTTACTTTTTTTCACTATTTGTATCCCAGTGTAACCATCTTTATTTGGCTGGAAGTACCCCTTTAAAGGAACCTGTCATCAACTTTAATGCTGCTCATACTAACTGTAGAATAAAGTACAGACAGGTGAGTAGATTTCAGCGATGTGTCATTTAAAAGTTAAAATTAAGTGGTTGCCGAGAACCAACATCACAATCATTGCAGACTGGGCCTGAAAAAGAGTCCCGGCCACCTGAGAAGAGTCATGGTTATTTATGAATTCCTGCTGTCCCTGCCCACCTGATGATGACTGACCGTCTTCTACTTAGTTTTCTCCCTTTCTCTCTAGGAGAGAACTGCCAATCATCAGCAGATGGGCGGGAGAGCAGGAGATTAGGAATAACCAGGACTCTTCTAGTTCTCGGCAACCACTAACTTTTAGCTCATGAGTGACACACCGTTGAAATCAGCATTTCTGTCAGTATTTTATGCTGCCCTCAGTGAGGTCAGCATAAAGTTAATGACAGGTTCCCTTTAAGGGAGAACTGTGAACTTCACTCCTTTTAATTATTCAAGTCTGAGAGAAAATACTTTTGAAGTGGACAACCCCTTTAAATTCTGACTATAATGTTCTTGCTTCAAACAATCTTAGCCCTCATTCACATTTCCATTTTTTTTCACCAAATGCGTGCTATCTGCCTTTTCCACGGACCCATTGATTTTAATGTGTTCACACAGCAGTAGTTTTTCACTGACCACATGTACTACTTTGAGGCGGACCGGACCTGCCAATCTCAGTCTAGGGGGTCTGTGGAAAAACCACGGACAGTGTCCGTTTTTCACTGACCACTGGTTGAAGATGCTCTGGAAATTAATTCTCAGCCTAGCAGAATCTGTAGACTACAGACGACACATGGAGGGCAAAATACGGACACGCAGACCAAATGTGGATCCTTCACGGATGAAATACAGAACGTCTAACTTACATGAAAATGTGAACAAGGCCTTAGACAGGTCCCCTGAAAATAAGCGTACGATGGCACCTCCAGCCATCAACTGTAATCTCTGGGGCAACCAGAAAGAAAGTAAGTGTTGAATTTTCCCTACAGCGCCACCACAGGTGAAAATAAAGCATTGCACAGTTCCCATAGAAAGCAGTGGCTGTCCATGTATTGCATGGACTTCACAAGTCCTCCAGAGAGAGACAGTTTGGCTCCTAGATGAAGGTCTTGAATAGGACCCCCCCAGCTCCGATTTCCTACTTTGAAACTAAACACTGATGTCTGAATGGGGGTATTTCTAAGGGCTCATGCACACGGTCCACAAAAGAAAATGGATGAACATCCGTGTGATGTTTTTGTGGCGGATCCATTGTAACAATGCCTGTCCTGGTCTGCAAAATAGACAAGAATAGGACATGTTCTACTTTTTTTTAAACGGAATGGACAACGGACACGGAATGTGCACATGGAGTCATTTCCGTTTTTTTTTTTTTCAATCCCCATTAAAGTGAATGGTCCCGCATAAGACCTGTAATTGTGTGCATGAGCCTTAACTTGCATGATCCATGTTGCCTTGAGCGGTAGGTCAGAGGTATCACATTGTACAGTTGAGGGCTCAGTGATGTCCATACAGCGTATTTTACAAGATGGGCTCAGTCCTTCCTGTGGTGTTCGTCATGGGTTCGTGCCGCTTTGTATTTTTAATGCCTTGAGGGTCTCGAGGATTTGGGTGAGCGCAGGTTTCATCTTGGAGCTTTGCTCAGTGCCTGGACCTTGTCTTGTAATACACACAATTGGTTGTGTAAGTTGGCGTTCTCCGCTGCCAGCTGTGAGTTGGTGCAGTGCAGGCTGGCGTTCTCCATCAACAGGCGCTTCCTCTCCTGCAACCAAAGACACTGAGATAGTCAGTCATATAAAACGGGTTGTGTCATGAAGCATAGTCTACTATGAATCTGAATACTTTTCCAATTGAATGTAATTAAAAATTTAGTATAGCCACTGAGTTATTCAATATAATGTATCTGTATAGCGCCACCTGCTGTTTGTTCTTTTCCTTATATTTTTTTTTGTCCATCTCACTGATGTGGTCGAACACGTTCAGTTTTAATCTTCAACGGCCACCAGCCCTATGTTCTGTTAGAAGCTGTGGCGGTTCCAGGGAGAGAGCTGCAGCAGAAAGGACACAGCCCCTGAGCTGCCCAGACTGGAGATAATCTAGCAGAGCAATTTGAGTAGAAAAAGTGGAGGTACAGGGCTGGTACTAGATTTGTTAGAAAGAGATTATCATGTACTATATCATATTTGATTTTTTTTTTTTTTTTACATCAGTCATGGGATAACCGCTTTAAAAGGCATCTGTCAGCAGTTTTGTACCTATGACACTGGCTGACCTGTTACATGTGCACTTGGCAGCTGAAGACATCTGAGTTGGTCCCATGTTCCTATTTAAGTTCAATATAAGTTTTAATATATGCAAATGAGCCTCTAGGAGCAATGGGGGCGTTGCTGTTACACCTAGAGGCTGAGCTCTCTTTTCAACTGCTGTGCCCTCTGCACTTTGATAGAAAGGACCAAGCAATGTAAACGTCATCACACCTGGTCCTGACTTCTCCTAAAGTCAGTCAAAATGCAGAGAGAGCAGAGCCTCTAGGTGTAATGGTAACGCCCCCGTTGCTCCTAGAGGCTCATTTGCATATATTAAAACACAATTTTTCTCAGCAATGCGGACACATATGAACATGGGACCAACACAGATGTCTTCAGCTGCCAAGCGCACATGTAACAGGTCAGCCAGTGTCCTAGGGACAAAACTGCTGACAGATGGACTTTAAATCATCTTATGAGGCACAGGAGGAGACAGCAGTAACAGAGGGATTTGTGATATTTCACCGTTGTTCACATATTACGTCCTCACCTCCTCTGCTCCTTCTAGCTTCTTCAGTAAGGTTTCTGATCTCTTGCACCCGTCTCCACAGTAAGATTTCATATACGGAGGACCTGCTTCCACAGGCCCCGCAGATCCCTGGAGCCCGTCTGTCTGATGAGGTTTTTGACATTGATCTCTTCTTTCCAGACTTTTCTGACAAGTAGGCCAGTTCTCCATAGCATCATCGTGCAGGCCTGAAGAAGACCAAAGGCAAGCAAAGTATTAAGCCACGATCCGACAAATCCAAATATCGGTCAGAAGGGTCGTAACCAATTTATAGGAGTTAGGATGATGGCAGTGAAGAATTGCATGGAAGGAGGTGAACTCCGGGATTCATGCAAACCATGACCTTGGCGTATCCTTCTATTACCTTGCAGTAGTTTGCAAAACTGCAGCCAGGACTTGAATGGAGCAGTGGTTGAATATATGTGCTGTCCGACACCTGGGACAATGGCCGATCAGCTGTTTGAGAAGCTGTGTCCTTCTTGCAGCTTACCCTAAGCCAGTGATGTCACATGGCCTACGTGCAGATCAGCCCGATTCAAATGAATGAGGCTGAGCTGCTATACCAAGCACAGCCACTATACAATGTACGGCGCTGTGATTGGTAAGCTGCAAGAAGGCCGCAGCACTACTGCCAGCCTCAGTGACTTCCTTAAAGGGCATCTGTCAGCAGTTTTGTACCTATGACACTGGCTGACCTGTTACATGTGCGCTTGGCAGCTGAAGACACCTGTGTTGGTCCCATGTTCATATGTTCCTGCAATGCTGAGAAATATAAAGTTTTTATATATGCAAATGAGCCTCTATGAGCAATGGGGGCGTTGCATTACACCTAGAGGCTCTGCTCTCTGCAACTATTGCGCCCTCTGCACTTTGATTAACAGAGCCAGGCAGTGAAAACATGATCTCATCTGGCTCTGACTTCTACTACAGTCAATCAAAGTACAGAGGCTGCGGCAGCTGCAGAGAGAGCAGAACCTCTAGGTGTAATGGCAACGCCCCCGTTGCTCCAAGAGGCTCATTTACATATATTAAAACTTAATTTTGCTTAATCTCAGCAGTGCGGGCACATATGAACATGGGACCAACGCAGATGCCTTCAGCTGCCAAGCACACATGAAACAGGTCAGCCAGTGTCATAGGTACAAATCTGCTGACAGATGGGCTTTAACAGCTGATTGGCGGGGGTCCCAGATGTCAGACCCCCATCGATCCAGAGGATATGTCATTGGTTGAAAAGTCTCGGAAAGCTTCTTTAAGTTATAAAATTTTAACACCTTTCAGCAGCCACTAGAGGGAGTTTAGGAGCTTACTGAAGATAGATTAGCACGTTAGTTCAATCAGAGCTCCCCCTAGTGGTGACTGCAGGTAGCTAGAATTTTATCATGTACCTGGGCCTGTGAGAGTGGATTTGGAGCTTTGAACTAGAAAACAAGATGTATTGTGAAATGAATCAGCACAAGCAACCATACACATTCACTACAAGTGTACTATGGCAAAAGAATTCAGTAATTTTGGCCAACTATTTTAATTATTTGTTAGTGACTATTGACTGGTCTCAGGTATTTATAAGGTGCCATAGGCCATCTACAAGGCTGGGGGAGAACAGTAGGTCATCTGACATGGCAGTGCGTGGTTATGATTTACCTGCAGACACGAAGCCTTGCTTGGCCACACTCCAAATCTGGAAGAGAAGAGACACAATCAACTATAGAAACAGTAATATATATATTTTTAAGAGGATCATATGTCAGCTGACAGTTCACCATATCCATGTGCAGGGGTACAACTAGCCTTTCTGCTGCCAGAGGCAAAAACTGAACCACCCCTCTCCAAAATGCCCCTTTGCCACAATGAAAGCACTCATTGCCCATGGCCCTTCCGCTGCCCTCCTCTTGCCCCTACCTGAGGCCTCACCTGGCCTCATTGGTGGTGCGCCCCTGTCCGTGTGCCTGATACTAGAGCTGATCTGCTGGGTTAATACATGCCATTGACTTACTACAAGCTACATTTGATATGTCAGTGCTTTAGGTGGGCTTCTGCATACCCCGTAACTGCACAAGACTGGGTGGCACAGCAGAACTGTAGTACTATGTGTCAGCCATGTAGATGAATGGCCATCCTTATAAGTGCTCATGCACATAGTCGTTGTCCCCCCGCGCCCGTATTGCGGCCTGCAAACAGCGCGTCCGCAATATGCGGGCACCAGTCGCGTGCACCCCACATCACGAATGCGGAACCGTTCACTTGAACTGGTCCGCAGTCCGGAAGGTTGGTGCGGAACGGAGGCTTGGAAGCTCTACAGAATACTTCCGTGGGGTTTCTCTCCGTGCCTCCGCGTGTGGACGGATCACGGACCCATTCAAGTTGAATAGGTCTGGATCCGTCGCAGCAGCCGCATGGATGGTGCCAGTGCTTTGTGGACCACAAATCGCAGCCCCCAATGCACGGAACAGCTGTACAACGTCTGTGTGAATGAGCCCTAATACAAAGGCAGATCTTACAGAGTAGCCTTCTGTTCTGGCTCAAGCTGGGCACTCCCCTCTATGATTTCCATATGCTCTAATACCGGATCTGAGTGGATGGTGAATAACAGGGATTCTAGAAGCGCCAAAGAGAGAATCACTGTATCACATGCCACCCCAAAAATGTGATAAAATAATTAAAAGAACATACACCCACCACTTACTCCCCTGCCGTTTCCAGTTTTGCCATCCTCAACCTCCAGTTTGTGTTCACAGGCTTCAGCGGTGACTTCACTACAGATGGCACTTGACGGCTGCAGCCAATAACCGTCCTTGGCATTCTTAAGCTGTAGACTGCTGAGGCCATTGATTGGCTGCAGCGGTCATGTGCATTATTTGGCACTGCTGTCTATAAACACAAAATGGAGGCAAGGATTGGAGCTGCAGAGATGGAAATGGCAGGAAGTTAAGCGGTGAGTATATATAATTATTTTAACACTTTTAGGGGCACTGGTTTATTCTCTGACCTGTTAGAAAGGTGCATGATATAATCTGTAGTGATTGTCACCTTCTTATCAGAGGCCATAATTGAGAGTTTCCACTCTCTTCTTATTGTAGCTGGGTCATGTGACCAACTCCCTGACCTCCAACTGACCCAGGACTGGAAGCCAGTCACTGCTCTATTCATTCCTATGAGACTGGAAGTGAGGCTCCCATAGGAATACATAAAAAATTAGACTTCCTGTCCACACATAAGCCTCTGTGTGAGTTGGTGGGTCTGATTCCTAGTCACATGACACAGATAAGACACTTCAGGATGATATAACTAAAAAATTCAGCTACTGGTAAGAAAATGACATTCACTACAGACTACATCATGTACATTTCTAGCAGGACATGGAATAAAAATTTTTGCGGGAGTTCTTCTTTAAAAGTGTCGATCCAAGATTAAAGGGGTTTCCTGGAATTTAACTACTACTGACACCCGTGACCCCCGCCGATCAGCTGTTTGAGAAGGCGCCTTCTCTTAGCTTTTCCTAGGCCAGTGACGTCACATTCATCGGTCACGTGGCCTAGGAGCGGCTCGGCTTCATGTGAACGGGACTGAGAGCGATACCAAACACAACCACTATACAATGTACGGCGCTGTGCTTGATGAGCAAAGAGAAGGTAGGGGCTCTCACAGGAGCGCCGGTGCCTTCTTAAACAGCTGATCGGCGGGGGTCCCGGGTGTCGGACCCCCACCGATCAGATACTGATGGCCTATCCTGAGAATAGGTCATCAGTAGTTAAATCCCAGAAAACCCCTTTAAATATACCCAATCCGCAGGATGGGTTTCTGATCGGTTGGGAGTCCGACCACTTGGACCCCAACAGATCAAGACAAAGGAGCCCTGTCTCCCCCAGTATGAATGACGCAGCGGTCAAACATGCACACGGGTGCTCCACCCATTCTCTACGGAATCGCAGAGTGTAACGCCTATGTATATGGGATAAGTTTAGACAACCTCTTAAGCATTCCTAGAAGTTTTTCAAAAAGAAAACATCTGGATAACTTATTAGGGCATATGGCTATAATAGAGGGGCGTTCCCCCCCCTCGGGGAGCCGCTCTATAAGAACGATCCATCATGATGTCATTGTAAAGGGTCACGAGAGGCGATCAGTGTCAGCGGATCTGATTTGGGCAGTCGCTGCTGCAGAGATGAAACCACAGGACGCGTCGTTTCCTGCCTCTTGTGACTTGGTGTGTGCAGAAAGAAGCATTCCTATAAGTACAAAGGGCTTTAGGTTCGTCATTGTCGCTGTACATAAAGGACAGGAGAAGTACAATCAGCAGCTGCACAGGCGCATGATGGGAGTGATCCTATAAACATGATGTCTCTGTGAGGATCCTGAGTTTGAGTCATTAGATTACTAGTAAAGGCCAAAACGACCCTGTTACAATCAATGGTGATCACTCATTAAAGGTGTTTTCTGCTACTTTAGTATTGATAGCCTATCCGTACCCCTGCAGCCCCAACCAGTCAGCTCTGTCCACGTCCCCTTCATTGTCTATCCGGGCACAGCACCATATATACGGTTGTCCCATCGCCGTCCCATTCGCTTGCGGTGATGAATCCTCATCATTCAGCTAAGGACTAGCCCCCCAACAGTCAAATATTGAAGACCTGTCAACTTAAAGGGATGCTATGACCAGGTTTTTGCCGCCCGAGACCCTCATTCAAATGCAGGGTCACACACGGTTTTTGGTGCAGTTTTGGTAAAATCACCGCAGAGCAGATCCAACCGGACCCAAGCACCGGAGCCCTGATATTCACGACAAGGGACCCACAGTTTGAATCAGGGTCCCTATCACTAGGTAATGATAGCGCAGCATGGTCCCTTTAAAAGGAGCTTGTCGAATTGAACATTACCCGATCTGTAGGCGGCCTGGTACAGTATAGAGTAGATTAATATATAGAATTGTAGGAAAATATTTAGTATAACTTGTATTTTAAGGGGAATCCATCACTTTGAAAACCCCCCTGAACTACTGTAATGACTGGTATTACATATACTGTCAATGCATGCTCAGGACTCCTACACTCTGCAGTATAATGATGTGGACTCTGTAGGGCTTAAAGGGGTATTCCATTAGATAAATCCACAGGAAAGGGGATAACTCAGATCGGTGAGGGTCCTACCGCTGGGACCCCCACTGAACACGAGAATAGGGGCCCCATACCCAACTGGAGGGGCCAGTCACATATGCACGTGGAGTTTTAGAGATGAGAGGTGCGTGCTCTACTCGGCTATCTCTGGAACTCCCAGGGAAGCATCAGGAGGTACGTGGCCCCCATTCTTATGATTGGTGGGAGTCCTACGGCAGGGGCGTAGCTATAGGGGAAGCGGCTGCTCTGGGGCCTGACCTCAGAAGGGGCCCACCCAGGAGGAGGACTAAAAGATTTTATTGTCAGGGTCCACTCAACAGTATTATAAAATTACATTTTATATAGTGACAGTCAATAAAGTGACATGACATACAGTATATACGTGTAGGAAACAGACGGAACGGCTGCCGGGCCTGGTCTGAGAGCGTTCTTGACTAGTCACAGCAGTGGGGGTTGCACAGGAGAAGGGGGTTGCAAAGAAATTTCTAGGGAGGCACCGTTCTGTGGGGCCCAGTCATTTCTAGTTACGCCACTGCCTACCGGAATACCCCCTTAAGCACACGGGCCCTTGCTGGAAAAAGCAAGTGAGGAGAATAACAATTATGTGTTCTGAATCTCTGTATGCAGTTCAGAGAGAGGGTTGCATGGTGACAGGTTCTCTAAATCTCTTGGAGTCCAGTAGGCGGTCCTACTTAGTGATAGCTCTCTGTAAGCACACTGATAGGAGGGAGGCTGTCAATCACTAATAGGACTGCCCACATGACTCCCAAGCACAGAATCCTTAAGGATTTATATTATTAAAATACAACCTTTACTACAGCTGATCATGAGGGTGCTGGGCACCCGACCCCCACCAATCTGATATTGATGACCTATCCTGAAGATAGTCCATCAATACCTAAAGCGTGGAAAACCCCTTTAAAGCATAAATGTCTTTGCATCCATAACAGAAAATGAAGCAATTTTGCAAATAATCTTGGTTACAAATCTTCTACCATTTTATGTATACAGCAACTAGGAAGACTAATGTGCCGTCATGGTTAAAAATTTCAAAGAAACATGGGTGTGGCCTGACTCTGTAGTCACATGTCCCTCCCAATCCAGTCCCCACTTATTGCTATCCAGTAGTCAGTATAATGCCTGACTGTAGTATCTGACTGCACAATGTTTGTTTGTAGTCTGTAACCATGGAGACACATAGGTTTGCTCAGGAGCACAACACAACTCTGCTATTTCTTTAAAACGTTATGGGAGCTATGGAAACAACTGAGTATATGTAGATCCTCTTCACCATGGACATGCAAGTAAGCAGGAGCAGAGGACGGATTCCTCTTACTAGTGTGTTTGGTTCTTCAGCAATCTAAAGAAGTTTTTCGACTGTTTTGTATTGATGACCTATCCTCAGGATAGGTCATCGGTATCTGACTGGTGGGGGTCCGACACCTGGGACCCCCACAGTCAACTGTTTGAGGACCCGGAGTGCTGTGGCCTCCTCCATCCACTGTATAGCATCCATTATATAGCAGCCTAGGCCTATTCACTTGAACAGGACTGAGCTGCACCTAGGCCATGTGACCGATGAACATGGCATCACTGGCCTAAGGTAAGCGACGCGTTGTTCTCCTAAAAAAGCTGATCGGCAGGGGTCCCGAGTGTTGGACTCCTCATCAGATACTGATGGCCCCACCTGAGGATTGGTCATCAGTATCTGATTGGAGGGGGTATGACACCCGGGAACCCGCTGGACCCCCACCCATCTGATAATGATGACCTCTCCTGAGGTTAGATCATCAGTATAAAACTGTTGGAAACCCCCTTTAACATACACGTTGTGTAATAGAGCTTTCATGATAATGATATATAATGAAGGACGGTAGGGTGTAGACCTCACGTTGTCTTCCATAATAACCAGATATTGTTAGATGTTATTACATTGTATTAATAGCATGATAAGAACCTCCATAAATGACACCAGACATATTGAAATATCATGTTCTTCGGTCCTAATATGTCAGATTGGAGGAAGTAAACACGTATAAGAAGTAAAGAAGGTTTCTTACACAGTTGGCACAGAGCGGAGTTTCCTTCAGACGTATCTCCACCAGACTTTGCAAAAAGGGAAGTCCTAGTCTGGAGCACACTTGACTGGCTTTCATAAAATATGAAGTCATCTCCTGATGGTTGACAGGTCCCTCTCTACAAACAGAGCACAATCTGTGTCACCATTATACAGTATATTTCATGAATGGACACTGCTTATATACTCTTACTAGATCTTCATCTTCCATCATCTCAGAACCACCATAACAGAACACTTAGGGTGCCTACACGTGGGTGCAGGTTTACAAACACAAAATCCGCGCAGATTTCCTTGCATTGCAAAGTGTGACATCTGCACATAAATTGCACCAAAACCATGGACACGCTGCGTTTTTCTAAGTCTGCAGATCAATTTCCGCATGGAAGAAAAAAAAGCATAGTGTACATTAAAGTAGAACTCCTGCAAAAAATTTTATTCCATGTCCTGCTAGAAATGTACATGATGTAATCTGTAGTGAATGTCATTTTCTTACCAGTAGCTGAATTTTTTTAGTTATATCATCCTGAAGTTTCTTATCTGTGTCATGTGACTAGGAATTAGACCCACCAACTCACACAGAGACTTATGTGTGGACAGGAAGTCTAATTCTCTATGTATTCCTATGGGGAGCCTCACTTTCAGTCTCATAGGAATGAATAGAGAAGTGACTGGCTTGCTGTCCTGGGTCAGTTGGAGGTCAGGGAGTTGGTCACATGACCCAGCTACAATAAGAAGAGAGTGGAAACTCTCAATTTCAGCCTCTAATAAGAAAATGACATTCACTAGATTATATCATGCACCTTTCTAACAGGTCAGAGAATAAAAAATTTTGCGGGAGTTCTTCTTTAAATTTGTCTAATGTCATACATTTTGGCGATACTGTCTTAGGGCCCTTTCACACGACCGTATGCCCTCCGAGACATACAGTCTGTGAGCGGGCCATATGTTCCGGAGCGGCATCGATCGTGCACACGGGACATTATGAGTGCGGGACAATAGCCCGCGGGCGGCCCGACGTGCACAGCATAATTGTAATCAATGATGCTGTGCGCTCCCGTGTGCACGATCGATGCCGCTCCAGGACATATGGCCCGCTCACAGACCCTATGTCTCGGAGGGCATATGTCATGTGAAAGGGCCCTTACACTGTGGTTTTTCTGCATGAAAATCCATGAGGCAAAAACGCTTATAATCTGCAGTGTTTGCAGGTAGCCTTAAAGGAGTCGCTTGGTTTTCAAATATCAAATTATGAATTAAGGGCTTCTCAGTTTGGGGACAATCCCTTCTTAGAAGGGTCTCTTGACAATAAGCTGATCACAAAGTGTCCCCCTGCCCCTAAGTGATTGGCTGTAATCTGTTCAGAATCCTGGCAGTAAGTGTTCAATTTCCTTGCAGCGCCACCACAGGGGAAATCAAGTATTACCACAAAGTGGTAGATGTCCTTTGTAACCACTCTATCCTATGGCCAAGAGATGAGAATCCAGAATAGGTGACCCCCTCTATTATCTCAGAATTACTTAACAGGATGTATAGGAATGAGGTTTCTAAACTTAAAGGGGCTGTCCTGGAAAAGATAATGGTGACCTATCCTCCATCATTATCACATTGGCGGGGTCCGGGTCCCGGCACCCCCACCGATCAGCTTTTTCAGGATACCGCTGTGCTCACCAGAGCTCTGGTGAGCGTTGCGGCCTCCCAGCAGCTTTCCAAACATGGCGCCATACATTGTATAGTGGCTGTGCTTGGTATTGCAGCTCAGCCCCATTGACGTGTATGAGACTGAGTTGCAACTAAGCCATGTGACCGATGTACGATGACATCACTGGCCTAGGAAGAGTCCGCAGCGCTCATTGAACACCCAGGCCTCTTCTAACAGCTGATCAGCGGGGGTCCCAGGTGTTGGACCAGCACAAATCTGATGATCCTCAGGATAGGTCATCAATATCTTTTCCCGGATAACCCCTTTAAAAACCCCTTTACTAGCCAGTCCAGAGAATATCTGCAAAAACAAGCATCTCATGCTTTGGAGGACCTGGCACATTTCTTCATTAGAAAAGAGAGTCCATTGATTGTAATTGGAATGGTGTAATGCTTCATTTCTCCTGCGGTGGCGCTGCAGAGAAATACAACCCTTTCTGCTATTTTCACCCCGCAGACTATCTCTTTTCTTCACCCAACCTTCTTAACATTTGAGTCAACCCAAGGCTCACTTGTATTAGCTGTAGGCATGCGAATCACTGTTGACTATAAGAGGTTGTTCCTATAGTGTGCAAGCATGACCACCACTGCTGGATTGCAGGATGGTCATAACCATAGAAACAGGCTGTGTACAATGTGATGGAAAAATGAATCCAGACAGCAAAGGAGGCAATATGGACAATCACAATACATTAGTAAGTGCCTTGCATTAGTTTTGTCTATATGATAAATGCCATTTGCTAAAGACAATTCCTTTAAATCCCATGTATTTGTTAATATAAGGGAGCAGAGACGCTCTTATCATTAGAAGCCCATGATATTGGACTAGAAGGACCAGTAAACCATTTATGGTCAGATTAATGTAGATCTGTGGAAAAGAGGCCTTGTGGTATGGCTTTTATCACCCTTACCACATTAAACCCCAACCATGCTCCACTCTGGTATGACAGACCTTCCAGAGGTCTTCACTTACTGCAGCTACAACCCAAAACCTCATCCTTACTACTGACCTACATTCCCAGTC
Source organism: Rhinella marina (assembly GCA_900303285.1). Lineage (NCBI taxonomy): Eukaryota > Metazoa > Chordata > Amphibia > Anura > Bufonidae > Rhinella > Rhinella marina. The sequence continues at coordinate 17,923 of ONZH01002334.1, forward strand.
ATCAGATAAACACACCACAAGAACCATGTACTCACCAGACATTTCAACACAACTGCATTCATTTAAATGAGTTATGCCATGATTGATGCAAAAAATGAAAATAAGACATCATATAGTACATGAGAATCTCTTTCTAACAAAGCTAGAACCAGCCCTGTACCTCACATGGATCCAGAGATCTCCCCATTTATTGCTCAAATTGTTCTGCTACATTTATTTCAGGTTGGCACTTCGGGAGGGGGGGGGCATTCTCAGGGAAACTTTTCTGCTGCAGCTTTCTCCTTATCACAGCTCAGGGGGCGTGTTCTTTTGCTGCAGCTCTTTCCCTCTCACAGCTCAGGGGGCTTTTCATTTCTGCTGCAGCTCTTTCACTGTAACTGTCACAGCTTGGTAACAGAAGATATGGCTGGTGGCAGTTGAAGATTTCAACTGAGCGTGTGCGACCACCTCAGTGAGGTGGACAGAAAAATGAGGAAAAGAAGAAACAGCAGGTGGCGCTATAAAGACAGATTTCAGTGAATAACTCAGTGGCTATACTAAATGTTAAATTACGTGCAATTACAAAAGTATTCAGATCCAGGTGATGATTTGAAAAATGTAGAATGTTTTTTGTTGGACAACCCATTGAAAGGGTTTCCTATTCTGGAGATTCGAGAAACGTTTCAGATGGGAATATGGCCTTTAAATTACACAAATGTGTAAATTACACCAAATGTCCTTATGGTGTCTAAACCTAGTTATAAGCTGACTTTTATATGTCACTTGCATGTAGATACTTAACATGGTGCACCACAGGCAACACTTGGGACTGGGGGCAACTTTTGAATACACTCCCATTTTTCATCTTGCCTCGTCACAGTGATTCAAAGGAAGGCAGTAGAAATGTTAGAAAGTACATCATAGACCATAATATCTAATGTGTATCCTGTTGATAGTATGTTGTGCAGGCTACTTCCTGTTTGTGGTAGATGATATCAGGCTATATGTTCTGTATTCTACTGTTTTAGGGTGTTGTGCAGGCTACTTCCTGTTTCTATTATATCACGCTATCTATACTGTATTCTACTGTTTTAGGGTGTCACGCAGGCTACTTCCTGTTTGTGGTGGATGATATCAGGCTATATATTTTGTATCTTACTGTTTTTAGGTAGTCATGCAGGGTACTTCCTGTTTCTGGTACATGGTATGAGGTTATATATACTGTATCCTACTGTTTTTAGGATGTCGTGCAGGCTACTTCCTGTTTGTGGTAAGGGATATCAGGCTATATATTCTGTAACCTATTGTTTTTAGGATGTTGTGCAGGCTACTTCCTGTTTGTAGTAGATGGTGTGAGGGTATATATAATATACTGTATTCTACTGTTGTTAGGATGTCGTGTGAGCTTCTTCCTGTTACTGGTAGATGATATGAGGCTATTTCTAGCCAGTTACCTGTGACATTTTCTAAAGCAGTCAAGAATTTGTACACTGCCTGTGACACGCTGCATGCTGCTTTACAGGGCACAGCTTTTATCCTCTCATGTGCATTATGCCTAAATAGCTGAATCTCCAAGGTTCCACTCACAGGTTGGAAAAACTATAGAACTATAGTTCCTAATGCCACCCCTACATTTGTGATTCTTGTGGTAGGTATCACGGGACATGTAGTTACCATAGGTGGTAGCTGTAGACAGTGATTCCCACAATCAAAATGGTGGACAAGAGCTGGATTAATTCTCTTAATCAAGTAAAGGCTGCATTGAGGAAAATAGGAGAACACTATCTTGATGTGGGTATGGTTAGGGGGCGGTGGGAATGATCTCATTTGCCTTGTAACCTCCTTAATTTGGAAGTGCTCTCCTATATAAAAATTGACAGAATCCGTGCATAATGGTTTAGTCTCAACAGAAGCCCTTTGAGTTATTCACCCAGTGCCCAAAAACGTACCTGTCTTTATCCAGAATGTGACAAGAGAAGGGCAGACTGGAGACAACTTTTTCAAAGTCTTCCCGGGATATAAAGCCTCTTTGATCTGGATCATAGAACTTGAAGACAGACTGCAAGGGAAGAGGTTGAAGTCATTTGAGGAGAACCAGACGCGTAACCATACAATTACGTCTAAACATCGACTTTTGGTGGTGGCAAAATCTTGGCATTACCACAAACATGATGCAAACTTGATGTTTCCTTATGGAAAAATCCCACCAAAAAAAATTAAGGGTCACAAGGAGGTTGTATCATGGGTTTCAGCACAACTCACAGGTGACCAGAAATCTCCCCAGCCCTAGACGTGCGTATTCATCCCAGTCAATATAGAAGCCTCCATGGTGACCTTGTTTGGATCCATTTGGGTTTTTGTTTTTACTTGTTTGCATGTAAATCTTTCTTCCATAAGGAAACAATAACTTGTTGTGTACAAGTCTTAAAATCTCCATTGTGCTCAAAACTTGCAGAAATTCAACTTACAGTAAAAAATATTATACATTGGATTTTATAGAAATACTGCAATATAAAGTATGTTACTCATTTTCCTGCCATCCCATGTTTAAGTATCAATGCAAAAGATGTATATGTAACAGCACAATATACTAGTGAGCAGCGGGAATGGTTAACACACTCGTCAGGAAACTGTGGTCAGGAAGTGAGTGTGTGTCCGTGATCTCTGGCTCACTGTGTAAATTATTTGTGGCAGCAAATAGTTAAGAGCTACACTGCACTGAGAATCTGGGGCAGCAATAGATAATCAAGCCAAAATGGGGTAATCCAATTTATAAGAAACAAAACATAACTTTTAATATGATAAAACTAAAATGCAGCAATAGATAACTCCTACATCCCACTCCCCTTGTCATGTTCACAGGGTTTCACAAAATTGAGGTGTAGGACCTTCACGAGATCTAATAGTTATCGCCTTTCCTGTGGAACGGGGATAATTTGTCATAAGCAGAATACTCTTTTAAGGGCACAGGAAGAGTTATTAATTGAAGATTCAGATGATGGCTGTATAGATTGGGACAGGATGAGCTGAGTCAGCTCATCATTAGAGGCAAGTTAAGAGGACCTGTCACCACTCCTGAAATGCCTATTTTAATAGCTACATGCATTCCCCATTTAATAACAATTCTGGAACATCTATTCTTATGACTCTGTGTTATGCCATTCCTTTATTATTTCTACTAGAAGTGATGGATGAATTGCTAGCAGTCTGCAGTAAGGGTACAGAGGGGAGGTAACCAGTTGGGGGTGTGTACCTGTACAGTCTAACAATAGCAGCACTGATTGGATAGAGTGAGCCTGTGCAGGTACACACCCCAACTGGTTACCTCCCCTCTGTACCCTTACTGCAGACTGCTACCAATTCATCCATAACTTCTAGTAGGAATAATATAGGAATGGCACAACATAGAGACATATGAATAGATGCTCCAGAATTGTTATTACATGGGGGATGCATGAAGCTATTAAAACAGGCATGTCAGGAGAGGGGACAGGTCCCCTTGAATGACAACTCTGTTATATTTCAGGAGCCCTGGATAAGGCAGGAGAGTAACATATATATATATATATATATATATATATATATATATATATATATATATATCCCCATCTCTTCCTGAGGAGTGTTATTAGTCTATGGATGTTTTTCTCTTCTTTGGCTCTTATTCATTGCAGCTGTCATAAAGCACATGCAGACAATAGAGAAAGCGGGTGTTTGCCTGCAATATGGCTGCCCATGGGAAAGTTTGTAAAAATAAAAAAATAACAGTAACTAAAAAAAAGTAATTAAAAGAAATAAAACACATTACCTCTATGCTATAGACTAAAATATAATATAAAAAACACAATTAAATATGATACATCATCTACACAGTCCCGAAGCATGATCATCGCACACCATGGTTTTTTTCACATTCTTGACATTTTACCTTTTTTACAGTAATTAATCTCATTGTTTTATTGAGTGAAAGATCAATTGTGTCTCTGAAAAGTGACTGAATATTAAACCAGCTGACTCATTTCAGTTTATGGCTGACGCATATCTGAGTAACGTCTGTATATCACATCTTCTACAACAGCGAGGGGCCTCCCCGGAGTAAAGAAATGTAAATATGTAGTTCTCTATCAGGTTCTGAAGCCGACAAACTAAGCTCCGAAGGGGACAAACTTTGACACATAGTTATGGGAGCTTGCGGGTCAATAAAAAAAACAAAAAAAAACAACAGGCTGAAAATTAGTTTGATTTCTTGGACCAAGAGGTTCTGAGGTCCATGCCCCTTTCATACATATGCACCTCCACTTTTAATTGCTATAGGTTATCGGGTGATCAGCCACAAATTCACCTACAAGTGTGGCTGCAAAATAAGTCAGTGAGAGCAAGATATTTGATAGGGCTTCACTCTTTTGAAAAGGGTGTCCAAAATGTTGCACAAATTGGTACAGACCTGATCAGTTGTATAGTCCTAAAATGTAGGACTGTTCTCGGTCCAAACATGAAACCCGTTCTACATCATGGCCTACAAATTGTGTTTTTTTTTTTCTTAAATTTATTGAAATTGATCAGGGAATCTTGCTAAAAAACATTCCCATCTATTGTGTGTATGTAAGCCATTAGGTTTATTGTCTCTTTAATTTATGATAAGATGCTTCCAAGTAGTCTTACCTTCACCATCTGCTCTATACTGTGGCTGAGGCTCTGAGGGTCCAGTTGTAAAGATCCTACCGGGGTCCAGTCTGGAATCTCTTCTGTGCGCTTAATGGGAGTGGTAGACTAATAAGAAGAGAAAAATGGAAACATTAAGAAGAGTCTTTCGATATAAACTCCTTTTCTCCTCTGGTGTAATTGGCAGTTCCGTTATGATGGGAGTGTTCTGAATCATGACTGATGCAAAGGAGCACTCTTAGATGAAGTCCAAAAATTCCATGGCGCTGCCCATATGTATTCACAAATGTATTCACAGTGAGCACACCAAGTTATGTGCTCACTCTCAATATATTTTTTAATACCTATGAATGGTGCCTTGGAGTTTGGGATTTTTGTATGCAATGTTGAAAGCAGTTTTGTGAGCTGTTGTTAGCACCAGTAACGTCGATTGCAACACCTCCTGTGTGTCCAGTGTAACTAGGCCCACAGACCACACTCTTTCATGCAGCCTCCATCTCATTTCCATATCCTTGAAGCAAGCTGTATTGACCAGCCTTGCCTATGTACCTCAATAAGACTGTTTTAACGTGAATTCGACAATTTGAGAATAAATAGGCTTAAGCAGGCTAAGTGAATAAATATATTTACTAATTGTGATTAAAAAAAAATATAAAAACAGACAAATCATATACAGAGCAGTAAAAGTAAATAACAATCACTGGCCTGCAACATAATGGGAGGGAATTCCTGTCTCCATGTCGTAGAGCAGTGATTTTCAGCCAGTGTGCCTCCAGCTGTTGCAAAACTACAACTCCCACCATGCCCTTCTGTAGGCTGATAGCTGTAGGCTGCCTGGGCATGATGGGAGTTGTAGTTTTGCAACAGCTGGAGGCACACTGGTTGAAAATCACTGTCGTAGAGCATGGCTACACCCCATGGTGATACAAGAGAGAGATAGTGACCTACAACATCGTACCTGGATGATATTCTCGACGGAGTTCCACTATTTGCGTTTGTGCACAAAAGTCTATACTTTCAGCCCCTCCTGCTAAGGCTGTCCAGTGTGCAGTACGCATGTCTCTTGAGATAATCCCTCAGAAGTGCAGCCTTCTCAGCACAATAGGGAGTTTGTATATCTTATCTAACTATCACTAACTCACTACATTACAAGAAACATCATTACAAAGAATATAGAAGGTGATATAATAATTAAAGGCGGCAGAAACAATCAGTATTTAATAAAGTATGTGAAATACCCTTACAACACACAAGTGGCACGCAACCAACCAATCTCCATATAACATCTATTTTGTGCCCAATATTTGTCAAGATTCTTACCATTGATTTGGGACAGCGCGGCTCCCGTGTATAGGATAAGGAGTAAATCTCATCTTCTGTATAAAATGTGTCCAAAGATGTCTATAAAAAGAAGGTTGAACCTGTAAACATTTGTCCAAAAAAATATATATATATACCGAATCCTCCCTGAGACAACTACTAAATAGGATTGAAAATGTATCACTGAAACCCCTTTTGGAGAAGTTTCACCAAATTTGATCTGCTGAATAACATTCAAGCTTGACTTTCACCAGTCTTTGTGGGGCAGGTTCCTCACGAGTTTCTGAGCTCATACCCAATTAGTGGTGTCTTGTCCTGCCAAATATGCTATGACCTAGCTACTTGGTTTCCTCGTGTCCACATAATCTTATCTACTATTGCTTTCCTAGTCATGCCCGTCCTTACCTTGTGCTCATCACTAATTCTATAACGCTTGACTTCCATAACAAGCTGCAGTGGTTCACATCCTGGAAGTCAAGAACTTGATCTCTCAAGGTTCCAACTTTAATGGAAAGGGGGTGCTATAGTCGAAGACCTCAGGGGGACCTAAAGTGATACTGTACCCTGAATATAATGCACATAGTCTTCCATGCACTTAGATTGTGTTCCTCGCTTCCTAGGTTTAGCCCCCATCTTCTCCTAGTTCACAAACTTCCAAACTCTGGTCTTTGACTTAGCCTGGTTGAGCACATTCTTCAGTTCCTCCCATTTTAAGGAGGTTCCTTTAAATTAGTACATGATATAAAATCTGTCCATGAGTCCCAAAATTCAGATGACAACAAATTTCAGTCAACATATGGTATCCACCTCTAGCATAATCTTTTTGAACCTTTTTATGTGCGCTGCTAGGCCCAAAAAGATGATTCCCAGAGCGACCCATAGCAATAGTCCATGAAAAAGAGACTGAACATGGATGTCATAGACTGTAATTAGTATATTTGGTCCAGAAAAGGGACTGAATATACCCATTGAATTGACTGGATCCGTGTGCTGTCTGTCTCACATGTCCATGAGTACCAGAACACTTAAAACTTTGGGTTCCCTCTGGTACTAGGGCCTGGGTGTGAATTCTACCTCCCGACCGCCTATAGCTCCTCTATGGTCTCATTGGCTTTTCTTGCTATGGATACTCAGAGTACCCCTTTAGTACCAGTACAGCATTACTCACAGTAAGCAGCAGTATCACATCCTTGTTGGCTTTGAATGGCGGACTGGCTTTCTGCAGCTGACGTAATTCCAGGATATGTTGGTAGAGACTCTGTAGTTTGCTGACATTGATTTTCCCGTTCTCCAAGTAATCAGGCAGAGCTTCGTTGAGCGACACCAGGTCCTTCAGCTGCACCCCAAGAATGGGAATTTTAAACCCCCCACATTCGTTGTATACCCTCCGATATGTACTGTAGTTACTGCTTGAGGATAGGAGCTCCGTCATCTCGCTGAGGGTCTGTGAGGAGAGAGAAAAGAAGTGTACGGTAGCCGGGATGAATATGTATTACCACATAGGGGCCTGGGGTATTGTTAGGTAGACTTGTGTCAGGATAAGATTTTATTCCTGCGCAACATCCTTGTCACATAAACTGCTAAAGCGCATTGGTTGGTCAACACATTTATTCTCTATTAGATACGTGTGGGTCCTACATCTGGGACCTGCACCTATCTCTAGAACGGAGCCTCCAAAGTGAATGAGAGCATACTTCATTCATTTCTATGGGATTCCCTTCCAGCAGTTCCATCCAAGTAAATGAAGCGGTGGCCGTGCTTGCGCAGCATGCTCTCCACTCATTTCTATGGGACTTCCAAAAATAGGTGAACACTTTTTTCAGAACTCCCATAGAAGTTAATGGAGGGCATGCTGCGCATGCGCAATGCGGTCTATTTTATTTTAGGGGCTCCAAAAGTGCATTGCTGTGAATGGAACAGTGCTGCAGTGACAAGCTTCATCCACTGCACCTAAAGAATTTTTGGTGGTTATTTTTATATATTATTATAGATATTTTATAACAGCTATATTAAAAAAAAACAACAACATAATCCAGCAGTTTTCACGCTGGCCACTAAGAATAGCCCATTTCTTGGTCTGTACAGATCACTGCAGTTATCTGCTTATCATTACAGGCAGGATTACAATTACATATATCACCTAATATATATATATATATATATATATATATATATATATATATATATATATATATTTATATATATATATATATATCTCACAGGATCCATCCACAAAGGAGATATCCTCTGCACAGTTCACAGAACATGCCTAGAAAACTCTCCCAAAGAAGTCAAAGAGGTCAGCTCCTGTCCATTGTTTCTATGGTCCATGTTGGCTGCCGTAAAGCAATCCTCTAAATGCTGTTAAGAACAGCCCAGACAAGATGGCCGCCCCCATAATCATGTTCCGTAAATAGAATTAAAAACATTTAGAAAAAAAATCAGAAAAGTTCCCAGACATGTATGGTATGTATGTATGTATGTATGTATTACCCCAGACCTGGGGGTGCTACCATTGTATATAGTTATGTATTGTGTATTATACCGTATTGTTGTAATTTTGTATGCCCTGGCTGTTATTACCAGTAAGGATTTGGATGGCAACTGTTGACCAGGACCAGGACTAACCACCCTGTTCCTTCCCTCATGGTAGGAGTGGGCTGGTCCTGCTTTCTGCCTGGAGGGGGGAGTTCCTGTTGAGCTACGGAGGAGAGAGGAAGCACACTACAGAGCTCCTGCTCCTAAGATAGGTTCTTCACAGAGATCAACTTGATTGTGCCTCAAGTAAATCCTTGAGAAGACATCAGAGTGAACAGCTATATCCAGCATTTAAAGACACTGCTGTGAGGTGAGGGACTACAGCTAAGACACCCATCACCTAAAACGTTACTAGGCCAGTACAATACTAGTGCCAAACTGCAGCCAATCAACCTGCCTCCATCATCCTTACTGATGCTGGAGATGTTTTGCACTTGAAATCTGCTACTATTCAATGTATTTGAACTTCTACATTGCACTTAGTAAAATATTTTATGCGTTTAATTTTGGCCTCACTCTTCAATACCACATTTCCACTGCACGGCCCTGAGGGAGTACACCGTACACAATACTTCATCAGGGCCACTACCACTCCCATCTCCTACACTGGCTCCTCCGGGGCTCTCTGCATATATGTTTGATATACCCTAAATATTTCAGTTGGTTTAAGTTTTTGGGATTGGGTCAATCTGATGATGGCCCCTGACCAGAAACATTTGTGCACCCCACTCTAAAACTTTACTCATTTTGGGCTTCGGAGTCTGGTGGGTGGGTCTGCTCAGTGATTCACAGTGCAAAGTCATACGCGGAATATTGTCAATCGCTGCATAGGACCGTCCACTGGACTCCTAAACCCAAAATTACCAAAATTATCCTAAGGACTTAGGACCAGGACAGATATTGATGACCTCTATGCTCAGGATAGGTCATCAATAACAGATTGATGGGGGTCCGACACCCCATACCCCCCACCGATCAGCTGCTGGCGCCGGTAACTACTGTATATATTGGACTGAAGATTCTGTCCACTGTGTAGTTTCTGGCACTGATGTACTGCACATGAATGGGGGCTCAGCTGCAGTACCCCGGCATCACTACACTATGGAGGAAACCTCCAGCTCCCTCCACTGTATAGTTTTATCCACCCCCACGGATCTCATATTGATGAGCTATACTGGGAATAGGTCATCAGTATCTAAGTACCGGAAAATCCCTTTAAATCCCTTGTCTTTCAATCTACTCAGTTGTTCCCACCTGCTCTGTCACTTGCTGCCTGCAGACTGGACTGCATTTTTCAATGTGACATGTTCCCTTTAAATAGGACCTGTCCCCTCCCCTGACATGTCTGTTTTAGTAACTACTTGCATCCGCCATGTAATAACAGTTCTGGGGCATCTATTCTTATGATGTGATATTCCTTTATTATTCCCACTAGAAGCAGTGTCAAATTATCACTTCATATCTGTGGGATTCCCCATAGCTAACATGAGGGGCTGGTTCCCCAGACACAGTTAGCACCCTGTACCTACAATATGGCATCATTCCTCCTGTTTCATTTAGATTGTAAGCTCTTATGGGCAGGGTCTTTTTTTATTGTGTTTTATATACTTATGTTTTATTCCACATTTCATTTTACTTGTTCGTTACACCCCCAATTATCAATTGCTGCAGAAATAAATTGCCATAGAAATAAAAATTATTAGTATTACAGTTGCATCTTTGGGAATGCAATAAGAATAAGAAACACTGGGGGTACTCAAGCGGAGGGGCTTCTGTGTATGGACTACGGCCCAATATCCTATAATTATTTTATTATATATTTTATATTTATTATTATATCTTTAGATATATAATATATTATAAAATTATTTGTATTACATATTTTATATTTAGCATATGCTTTATAATTATTTTGATTTTATATTATATAATATATTTTTATGACATATTTTATATTTATTATTATATAATTATTTTATATTTATTATATGTTAAACAATTATTTTATTTTATATGATATATTATTTTATGACATATTTTATATTTTTTTTATATTTATTATGTTATATAATTATTTTATTTCAGAATATTATATAATGTATTATTTTATTATATATTTTATATATTATATTTTTTATATTTATTATTATATGTTATATAATTATTTTTATTTTATAATATTATATAATATATTATTTTATTGTATATTTTATATTTATTATATAATTATTTTTATTTTATATTTATTATTATATAATATATATAATATATTTGTAGATTGTAAACCCTCACAGCAGGGACCTCTCTGTACCAGTCTGTAACTTGTCTTGTTCATGCTTATTACAATTGTCTGTATTATGTATGTCGACCCTTTATCATATGTACAGCGCTATAGAATGAATGGCGCTTCAATAATAATTATAATATTATTTATTTAAAATATATATATATATAATTATTTTTACATAAAGTATAAACACTTCCCTGCTCACACATTGTTACAGACACCACCCAAACTCTGCTTCTTTTTTTTCGTTGTAACACCCCCACAAACCACCATGAGCCTGCCCGACATGCTGACCCATTTGCAGGACTTTATTCCTTGCGCTGAAAGGTTAAACACTGGCATTGACCTTACGTCTCATAAAATATGTTTGAGGGTAACTAAAGATGACAGTGATCTGTGCTGGTTGTGAACTCCTTGAGCTGAAGTTACCTGAACGAAGGGTTAAACCAGTGACTGACTGTTGAACAAGTCACCTTATGGTGTTCTTGTGGTTAAAAAGTTGCGGTAAGTTTCTTAGAATGAGATGCGAGTGATGTCGTCAGCTCCCCGAGTCTCAAATCTATTTCACTAAGAATGCAACTCAAGTCTTGACACATATCAGGCCTCTTGTTTGAAAAGTCTTACTAATATTATCTTACTAATATTAACCCTTTCTTCATTTGTGAAACGTAAAGCAATCTCCCTTCTTGTACTTTGGACCAAAGCATTGCTTAATAAAAGGGTTAATTACAGGAAAGGGCATCAATACACAAACTGTTGATACTGAGAACCTCTCCCGACATGTCTGTTTTAGTAACTACAGTACTTGTAGTAATAATAATTCTGGAGCATCTATTCTTCTGACCCTATGTTTTGCCATTCCTCCATTATTCCTGCTGGAAGTTATGAATGGATAATTAGTAGTTTGCTGTGGAGGTCCAGATGGGTGTTACCAGTTGGGGCATTTCACTGCACAGTCTCATAGTAGGACACACCCTCAACTGATATCATCCAGTTGGACCTTGTTTGCAGACTACTAGTAATACATTCATAACTTCTCGGGAGAATAATAGAGGAATGGTACAACATAGAGCCATAAGAATAGATGCTCCAGGGCTGTTACTACTTGGGGAATAGAAATGTCGGATTCCTGCAAAAACTCGGCATGCAGTTATGTCTCAGGTAGATATGGAAATGATTACAGGTGTGTGTATCGTCACGTCTGAAAATTCCTCAACTATTTAAAATATTTCTTGTGTGCAGTGAATGCTGTAATGGAATTAAAAAGAAAAAATGTTGCTGTTTTTTTTGGTCATGTGTTGCCCCAGCCTCAAATGGAACCAGTAAGAACTAGAGCTCGTCCTGCAAAAATAGAACTCTCATACAGCTTTGTAAATGGAAATAAAAAAAAAAAAGTTATGGCTGTCACGCTATGGTGCAAAAAAACAAACAAAAAAAGCCAAGCACTAATAACACCTAAATCCTGGGTGTACAGTACACTGTGCTCGAGCACTGCCTACATCTATTATGGTAACCAAGGTACCAGCTCAAAAACTGCACACAACCAACAAAGAAGAAACAAGCCTAAAACAGTACCCATAAAATATAATACTGCTTTATTGTGTATGCAAATAAAAAAAAGGTTTTTTTTATGTTATTTGTATACACAATACAGCTATATTATATTTTAAGGGTACTGTTTTGGGCTCATTTCTTCTTTGTAGGTTGTATGGTGATGTAAAGTAAAAAAAAAATAATTTTTCAATTTGGTTTTTAAAAACAGTAAAAACATACTGTAATATATTTGGTATCACCCTATTCACACCAACCCACAGAATAAGTCCATCCTTTCATTCTTAATTCACAGTGATTGCCGTAAACACAAAACAAACAAAAAAACATGGCGGAATACTGGTTTTTTTTTTTTCAATTTCAACCCAGGAAAGAATTTTCTCCCATTTTCCAATACAAGCTATGAATTAGGGTACATTCACACGACCGTGTTGAGTCCTTTCCGTTTTGCGGTCCGCAAATAACTGAACCGTGTCTTCCGCATTTTGCGGAAGAATGGCTTCCGAATGCGTTCCGCATGTCTTCCGTTTTTTACGGTCCGCAAAAACGGAAGGTTTTAAAAAAAAAAAAAAAAAGAGAGAGAAAAAAAAAAGAACAATTCATAGTTGTCAAGGCCTTCAATTATACGGATCCGCAAAAAACGGATAACATACGGAAACCATTCCGTATGTCATCCACAAATTGCGGATCCATAGACTTGAATGGGGCTGCGGACCGATCTGTGCGGACAATAGTAGGACAAGCTTCATATTCTTGCGGACCAGAAATGCGGAAATACGGATGCGGACAACATACTGAATGTTGTCCGCACATTTTATTCACCCATAGGAATGAATGGATCCGCATCTATTCCGCAAAATGCGGAACGGATGCGGATCGGACGTGGAGAAAATTATACGGTCATGTGAATGTACCCTTAGGCCTTATGCACACGAACGTATTTTCTTTCCGTGTCCGTTCCGTTTTTTTTGCTTCAATGGGTCTGCAAAAAAAACGGAAGGTACTCTGTGTGCATTCCGTTTCCGTATGTCCGTATTTCCGTTCCGCAAAAAAATAGAACATGTCCTATTATTGTCCGCATCACGGACAAGGATAGTACTGTTCTATTAGGGGCCAGCTGTTCCGTTCCGCAAAATACGGAATGCACACGGATGTCATCCGTATTTTTTGCGGATCCGTTTTTTGCGGACCGCAAAATACATACGGTCGTGTGCATGAGCCCTTAAATGGTTAAAAAGTTATGGACGTTAGAAGGGGGAAAGGAAAAAAACGAAAATTGTCCCGTTTCTATAAGGATCAGTTTATATAAGGATTCATCACATATGCAGGAAAGGTAATGTACAGATCTCTATAGGAAAGGGTTCTTTACGGTAAGAGCAGTCAGACTATTGAATGTCCAACCCCAAGAGACAGAAATGGAAGGTGTTTTGTGGTTTTGTGAACTTGCACCAGGAGGGAGGGTGGCTCATTTTTTTTTATTTTTTTTTTTATAGGTCCTCCTCCCCGCTTTATACAGTCCCCACTGCCTGATCCATTAATATTGATAACTCAACAAAGTTTTAACCTTTTGCATACAACAAAATGTGCAGTTCTGCTTTTTGATATCTCATAGAAACTGTTTCCACAGAAAAAAGAACATCCTCATAGCAAAAAAAAAAGAAAAAAAAGCTCCATCCTCCATTCCAATGCAGGGTCTCATTTGGCTAGGTACCTAGGTACAGTGCCATACATAAGGTTGTGGCAGTGCCTGGTACTACAGCTCCACGTGATTGGGACTGAACTGCAGTACCAGGAACAGCCACAACTACATTTATGGTGCTGTGAGTGAATAAACTATGAAGTATTCGTGGTACAAGCTGGTCTATCACAGCCATCTTATTAAGCGGATTTGTAGGGGTGCCAGGAGTCAGACCGCCCAAACTAATCTGATAGTGATAGCCTATCCTCAGGGGCATAGGCCCTGGTGCAAGAGTTCAGATTGGGCCCCCTTCCCTCAGTGCTTTGTGGCCTGGGGCCAGGGGAGCACATAGCCTTCATGCTGCCTGAGGCAAACATTGAAACGACCCCCCCCATGCCAAATTCTTGACCCTAACCCCTTCCCTCCAGCCAGAGGTGTAACCTGACCTGCATGCACTTTCTATAATAGAGGTGTCTTCTTATGCGGCACAAGGGTCTTTGGGCCCCTCAGGTTCCGTGGCCCGGTAGGGACAGCTACCTCTGCACCCCCTATAACTACGGCCCTGCCTATCCTAACATAAGGCCATAGGTGTATTACAATTCTGGAAAACCCTTTAAAGGGGTTGTCTGAGTGTTTAAAGGGGTTTTCCAGGCTCCTGATGTTGGATAGGTCATTAATATCAGATCTGTGGGGGTCCGACACCCCTACCAATTAGATGTTCCCTGCAGCCTCTGGCCCTGGAACTAGCACTGTGAATGGAACAGGAAGCACAGCGCCATTCAAAGTGTGGTGGCCGCACCGGGTTCCTGCAGCTCAGCTTCTATTGACGTGAATGAGAACTGAGCTGCAGTAACCCGACACGACCACAACACTATGAACGGAGGTTAGAGTGCCGGAGGTTAGCCATCACTGGCCTAGGTGCATCCCAGTCCCATTCAAGTGAATGGCACTGAGCTGCAGTACCAAGCACAGCCACTATCCAATGGACAGCGCTGTGCTTGGTAAGCTGTAAGGAGGTCACGGCACTCACCTGAGCACCGCGGCCTCTTCAAACAGGTAATTGGCAGGAGTGTCAGGTGTTGGATCCCTATCGATCAGATACTGATGACCTATCCAGAGGATAGGTCATCAGTATTAAACACTTGGGAAACACTTTTAATGATTTCCATGCACGCCTACAGCCAACCTTTGGAGCAACCTAGCAGATAATTCAAGCCTGGTTCCTTATACGATCCATTACCAGTAAGTATTTTCCATACTCACTTTCAATACGTCGTGGGACAGATAACTATGGGTCTCTTTCAGTCTGGAGATTGCACTGTGACATAGTCCTCCAATCACTGCCATGAGGGTATTGAAGTTCTGTAGTTTGCGGAGTTTCTGCAAAAGAGAGGTCGACAGTGTAAAAGCAGATGACCTGCGCCCATCTTCACACCACCACGTGAAACTGTACCATTAAAAGTCAGCTATCCACCAAGCCTTATGCCATCTATTACCGTTATATTAGCTCTTACATATATTCAGAACCAGTGTCTGCAGCATCGTCCTATCAGTGACTAAATGACCCTTTACATGGGCCGACCGATCGTTCCTGATAATTGCCTGCTCATACATGCATTCACCTGCACCATAAGAGGTGAGGCAGTATGTCTACTAGTAATCTTCCATAGAATACATACAGCAGCACTCACCACTCCTGTTTCAACGGCTTTATTCAGTCCATGCCAAATTACAGATAAACAAGGGAGAGCAAAACAAATCTTTGACCTACGGCCATTTCACAATGGCGAGTGCCTCTTTATGTATTTAAAAGGGGTTTGTCCCACGAAATATATTCTACAGTTTTCAAACCAGCACTTAGATCTGAATACTTTTGTAATTGCATGTAATTAAAAATTTAGCCTAGCTACTGAATTTATTCAATAAAATATTTCTGTATAGCGCCACCTGCTGTTTGCTTTTTCTTATTTCTTTGACCTGCTCACTGAGATGGTCGCACATGCTCAGTTTTATCCTTCAATTGCTTGCTGAGCTGTGATAGGGAGAGAATGGACACTCCTCCTGAGCTGTGATAGGGAGAGCATGGGCACGCCCCTTTAGTTGCAGCAGAAAGGACACTCCCCTTGAGTAATGAATGGGGAGATCTCTGGATCCATGTGAGGTACAGGGCTGGTTCTAGCTTTGTTAGGAAGGGATTGTCATGTCCTATATGATGTCTGATTTTCATTTTTTACATTAGTCATGGGACAACCCCTTTAATGTTTGCAACTGATTTTTGGAGGCGATCACCATGGAAAAGGGGGCGGACTGGCCATAGATCCTACAGGGAAATTTCCCGGTGGGCCAGTGCACAGGGGCTCAACTAAGCCCTGCTTATGGCTGTCAGCCAAGTACATAGTGATCAGATGCCCTCATTAGAGATGAGCGAAGTTTACGAAAAATTCGATTCGGCACCTTCACCAAATTTTACAAAAAAATTCACTTTGTGACTAATTACTTTCCTCACTAAGCACATTTTTTTGTAAGTGGCGGGCGCAATGAGATGGTGTATTTTATACCTAAATTCACGTGCACCAGAAAAAAAAATCATCATGAATCCTTTACAAGGAAAAAAAGTGCAGGTTCATTCTTTTTGCAAATATCCCCCTTGAGAAAGCCATAGATTAGCTCCAGAGAGTCCCACTGAATGAACCACCTGCATTTATCTTTGAATTTCCAGCCTAATACCACAGTCATTCCAAGGACCAGATGATGAAAGATACAAAGTTCTTAAGAGAGTAAAAATCAGAGAACTTTGCAAAAGTCTCATGCTCACTTGATCTTTCTCTCTTCTCATAGAAAGGGAATGGAGAAGGAACAGACCCCCACTCATACTGTATGTCTGCAGCACATAGGGGATCTAGAACAGGTTGATGTTCCACAGACTATCAGTGGTGGTAGGAGATCTGACAGAAGAATGTCTAAAGAATCAAACAGGCTGAAGTCACCATTATGGGGCATTTGACCCTTAGGGTCCATATTTGGAGATGAAGAAGATGTACTTGGTTCTCACCTGTGTCACCTGAATGAACTTGGTAAACACTTCTGCCCTCTGCTGTGGAGTAGGGCGGTTGAGGATCATGAGCTGAACCCATTGAGAAATACTGTTGCACAAGTTGACTGATCTCTCCAATTGAGGAATTTCCCTTAGAGAATTTTGTAAAGTGTAGCTTTGATAGTCTAAATGCTGTAGAAGAAAGCAGAGTAAGTAAAGACGGACCAGATGACCATATCGAGTCAAATCCAAAGCTACCCATACACATACACAACCTACATGCCCAGCTATTACCACTGATTCCCCTATATACGTCCATGCCTTCCTATAGTGAAACATTTACCGATATCCTGCAGAAACATTTAAATTCCAGGTAGCTGAGATGATCTGCAAGTTCTGATGGCTCAAGGTGATCAAAGAGGAGCGAGACTTTTCTCTTTTTGTTGAAGCTCGGAGACTCTGGAAATGGTTTGGCGATTTCTTGGTCACTACTGTCACAAACAAAAGGTGAGAAGAATGTTTCTGATCATTCAACAAATTTTATTCTAAGACTTCATTGAACCAACATTCCCAAATGGAGAAGGCTTGGGAGACCAGAGAATCTTTCTAGGGGTGGTTGAACTTCTCAGGTTCCTGCAAGGTTTCAGCAACAGCTCATGCTGAAGAACATCAAAGGAACTGTAGGTCCCTCTAGCCATGGCCTCTCTACCCTAAATATTCATAACTCCTGCAATAAGTACAAGCCTAGACAGAAATCAGATTAAGGGTAGTGTAGCAGAGGGGTATCAAATAACCATGTGGCCCAATTCTAAACCTTTCCACCACATCATGACCTCCAGCTAGGATTGTTTTGGTCTTCACTCTTTTCCTTATATCGTTAACCTCAGTTTTCCATTGCCCTGGCCACTGTTTCCTTAGATCATCTCTCAATGGAGGTGGGAAACCATGGCTGCTGGGCCCCATAAAAAACTGGTAGGCCTGCTATCCTGGTAGTAACATCCATGGAGGATAGCAAGGACCACTGCTCAATGCTTGTCCCATCTCTCAATGGAAGTGGGCATCCATGGCTTCCAGGTCCCATAAAAGCTGCTAGGCCTGCTATCCTGGTAGTAACATCCATGGAGGATAGCAAGGACCACTGCTTAATGCTTGTCCCATTTGAAAAAAAAAAAGTGTTCTCCATCTGTTCAATCCATTTAAGATAATATTCAATGGACAGACAGAGCTCCTTGGAGAGGTGGATTCAGTTATGCAGTCTGCTGGGATGGAGGGCGCCTTGAAAGATGAACATGTTTTGTTTTTTTTGCATACAGTTCTGCTGCCCTTAATTTTTTTTTAATAATGCCAGACAGCTCCTTTAAGCCATATCAAGTTATAGGAAGTTCTTTTTGTAATTTTTTTCTGCTAAAGTGAACCTTTACCTTTTAACGCTGTGTCATCGTTAATTCTAACTTCCTGTACTGATTAATTTTTTAGTATATCTTTGTGTGGTCAGGGCTGTGTTTTTTTTTGTTACAGGGCTCCAAGGAGAGTTAAAGGCTATGGATACCTTTGACATGAAAAACAATTTTAAAATATGTTAGTGGATGTCCTGAATAAAAAGAATGGCACTAAGTTTCAGTCTGCAATCTTCATTCCTTGATTCATTTTCTGTCCTTGATATTTAGTTTACAACCTGCTCCTAGTTTCAGACTTTTCTCATGTGAACATGTCTTTCTCTGTAATACATTATGGATTTGTGTGTCCAGGATACTGCTGTCTTCCCCCTGTGAACTGTGCTTTCCTATCGTCAGCCTGTGAGAGCTGCCCTACTTGGATCCTTCTCCAGACTCTAATTTGCCATGTGCAACCACCTGCTGCCATCTCTAACACTGGGAGCAGGGAGGGGGAGAGCAGAGAGAGCAGTCAGAAATAGGAGCAAAGCTCTGACAGATTAATGTCAGATTCAGCTGAAGGAGTTACATACACACACTGAAAAAACAAAATGGTAGGATTTTTTTTATATAAAAACATTTTAGAAAGTTGTTTAATCTTACATTTAGGAACCAAATAAAAAATCTGTGAAAAAATTCCTAAAATGTTTGCTTTTTTATACTTTTACTAGGCATGGCATTTCATTATTAAGTTCTATGTATATACTGTATGCAGTGGGGACTGCAGCCAGCCAGAACTATTACTGAACGCTATAGGGGAAATTTATTATGGCCTCTGTGCAAGTTTTATAGCATCAAAAAGCCGTCGATTTTCGTGCAAGCCACATTTGTGCGTCTTTTTGAGTTTTTACATGACACGCAGCAGATTCCCACAGCCCAGCAGATTTAGCATACGTTCACACGACCGTATGTATTTTCTGGTCCTCAAAACACGGATCCGCAAAATACACAGATGATGTCCGCGTTGCATCTGTTTGACTTTAAAGGGTTGGTGGTCTGCATTTTGCAGCCAACAATAAGACATGTTCTATCTTTTGCAGGACGGACATACAGATATGGAAAGCACTGCCTCTGCATCTAAAAACTTTGTACAAAAATTGCGCAATTTTTTTTACACTACACACATCATTTTGGTTTTTTATATGTCAATGTGGCTTCCTGCATCCCAACAGATTACTTATTTGGTCTAAAGTTCATTTTTTCAGTTGGTCTTTATTAAAAAATGTTCAACCATTTTTAACAAGGGTTACTAATCTGTCTGTTTGCAGAGTATGACTTCTCAGTCCTGTCAGTTATGTGAAGGCTCATCTCTGATCTCCTGACCTCATAAACACTCAAAATAGTAAACTTTTATCAAACTGATAAGAATATGGTTTAAATGGATTTTTAACCCCTGTATCTCAAAAATGGCTGAACAATAAAAAACAATTGAAAAAAAAAATTATTGGTAGCCCAAAATGATTAAAATGCAAACATAAAAAAATTACCCCCAAAGTGTACATAGCGTTTAAACACAGAAGCTTGCACCTGTTAAGATTTAATTAACATAAAGGTGTTAAACTATCTTTATAAAGGTTCTCTTTGTCTAATATTACATCATTCCTAAAACGACGTAATATTAGACAAAGAGAACCTTTATAAAGATAGTTTAACACCTTTGGGGATATCCAAAATGATAAGATATCACTGAAGTGAAAGCAGGTAGGTGATCATGAAATTCAAGGTTATTTCTCATCCAGGGAGCAGTTCTAGGTTGTGTAAAGGTTGCATTTACACTGATATGATAAATGGCGCATAGCAGGTGTGTGGCCCTGCTACACTGGGGCCCAGGAACATCAATATACGCACTGTGCTTTTCATGAATGTTAAAATAGGTTCTTACAAGCATGAGCTGTCAATACTTTGTCGGTGATCACTTGACCTTCTTTTGTCCTTCACCACTTCCCAAAAATCACCCATCAGCTCTTCTAGTTCAGTGTCCAGACGAAACACCTCTGGATATTGATTCACCCAGAACCTGGAGGTAATGAAGGAGTGAGATTAATAGGTCTATCCACCATAACAGAGGGTTATCTAAAGAAGCCATATTTAAAATAAATTCTAGATATTAAAGGGGTTTTCCGGGAGTTAACTACTGAGTTAACTATTTACTGGGAGTTAACTATCCTCAGGATAGGTCATCAGTATCTGATCGGTGGAGGTCCGACACCTGGGACCCCCCCCCCATCAGCTGTTTGAGAAGGTACCGGCGCTCCCGTGAGCTCCGCTACCTTCTCTCAGCTCACCAAGCAGAGCGCCGTACATTGTATAGTGGCTGTGCTTCGTATCATGCTCAGACCCATTCAATGGCTGACGTCACTGGCCTAGAAAAACTTAGAGAAGGCCTCTGCGCTCACGGGAGCACCGGTACCTTCTCAAACGGCTGATCGGCAGGGGTCCGGGTGTTGGACCCCCACTGATCAGATACTGATGACCTATCCCAATAGGTCATCAGTAGTTAACTCCCGGAAAACCCCTTTTGTTCAGGATTAGGTTAGTTTCACTCTAGAGTTTGAGAGCTCTCTGGATCTAGCATTGCTGGAAGCTCCCTGAATGCCCACCGGCCCTATTAACTATAATGGGGACCGGTGGAGATCCGGCTGCAACCCGGCAAATATGGCGAGAACGGGCCGGACAAATACAGCTCTGCAGTCCTACCGATTCTCAGCATATTTGCCATGACATGCAATCTGAAAAGGTAAGTTCTGGGACAAGACAGGCAGAGAAGACACATAAGATTTACCTGAGGAAATGGCAGATCTGCATTCTTCGGTGGTTTTGAGCAGCTTCCCTGTAAGTAGTTGGTGATTAAGGACCCAAACTAAAGCACTAAGATATTGAAAGTGACAACAAAGCCCTAAACATCTTGGACCGTATCAAAAAACAGGTAAGGATATAGTTGAAGAAGTTTCCGTGCAAATTCGGCAGATGGCACCACCCAGCTATGCATGACGAGGATCATATGAATGGTGTCTTCGTTCCTCCAGATTTTTCCGTCCATATCTTGTCAAACCAAGTAAAACAAGGAACATTCATGACGTCAACACAATCACCATTGTCCATTCTGCCTAATATGGTACATTGGGCCTCACAGAGGACTTGTCAGCAGGATCAACCTTAAGAAACCAGGCATACTGCCTAGAAGGGTTGATCTTGCTGATCAGAACGATACTTTTATCTTTTAACAATCTGCTAATTAGAGCTTGAACACACAGAGGAACAGGCCCTGACCTCGTCTTGGTGCATCTCAGATCCTCCACTTTCCCACATTTGCCATGCCCCCGTTCCTTGACTTAACAGGGCCAGGCATCACCATTGTCCACTGTACATGAGCTGTAGAGCCTTCGGGTTTCCCCATTCCAGAGATGATTGCTGCGCATGCGCCAATTAGAGCTTCAGCATCGCATGCACAGGATTACAGGGCCAGGCAAGAGGACAAGGATGATGCCTGGCTCTGTCAGTCATAGGAAGAGGGCATGGCTGGTGTAGGAAACTAACCATTGCGCTTCCATCTGTGCCTGAAATACGCATAATTTAGGTGGATTTCAGTATAATAAATGACCCAATAAAATCCTGCAGTTTTTACACTGACCACTGACAGTTCTTGTTCAGTAGAGCTCCCTTCTCAACAGTCATCTCATTATCATCACAGGAAGGATTACAATCACAGGTAACATCTATACTTATAGATCCCAAAGAATCACTATTTTTCCAATAGGTGATGTTCACAGCTTATCAACTCCCCCTTCCTGCACAATGACCTCTGCACAGGTCACACAGCATGCCCACAACACTATCCCATAGAAGCCAATGACTCATCGCCAAACGGCAGTTTCCTATGGGTCTCTACGGCAGCTATAAAGCAAATCTTCGAAATGCTCTTGACAGCAACTCAGGTAATATGGCATCCCCATAATCATGTACAGAAAAAAAGAATAAAAACAAATTATGATCAGAAAATAAAAACAGATTAAAAAAAAAGATTCATTAGTATTTAGTGTTAATTAGTAAGAATAATATAGGGGATATAGTCCTTTTCAGCCGGCCATGTGAGACATTTATTGGGGGATCTGGACAGCTTGTGGCCTACCATAGACATTAGATTGCATCTGCTATGGACAACCTCAGCCAGGACATTTGTGTACATCTTCAGAGAACATCCTTAAGACAGCATACGTTCAAGGCTGGTTGTATAAAGCATCTGGCCATGGTTGACAAGTAAAGAAGGTCCCCTCGCTTGCCATTTTAAGACAATGCTCAATTTAAATCCACATATTACTGCCATGTAGTGCCAAAATGCTGTAAACAAACCACATCATACCACCATATAGTGCACATATATGAAGTATCCAAACAATACCCATTACAGATCCTACATAATACCACTATATTCTGCTAAGTATTACTGGGTGGTCTTAGTTTACTGCTAAGATACTGTTCCTTGGGGAAGAGGGGTGCACATAGGCATCAAAGACCCTAGGCAACTGCCTAGTTTGCCATCTTCTATAAAGTTTCATGGACACATTTATATATTCTAGGGGAATTCAGTTGAACAGTTGACCCAGGGGTTGGCCCATCCCAGACATTGATGGCATATTGTGAGGATATGCCATCAATGTCACATAGGTGGAGCTCCCATTCCTATACCCAGAATGCCATTCCTCCCTGAACCTGCTTGGCCATTTTCATAAGTCCCGTTGCGCTGAATGGGGAGTTCACCGGGCATGCACGCCCACCTCTTCATTTACCGCACTTTTGGAACTCATATTTTTTGCGTGGTGCACTCTCCTTCACTTCAGGGGTCCCGTTCTCAAGATAGAAGCAGGTCCCAGAGGTAGGACCCACACCTCTCTGACATTGATGGCATATCCTAGCAATATGTCATCAATGTCTGAGATGGGAATACCCCTAAGGTGGCAAATGTACTGCCTGTAAATCTTTTAGGTGATCTGACTTCTCAGAGTTAGACCATCTATGGTGAGGTAAGTTGGAAGCTATTTACCAAATGACTGTATGCATTTCTCCAGCAGTTCTTCCAGGCTGCAGCTCTTTCCCAGTTGCTCCAGTGTGACATACCCAAGAGCCTTGTTAATCTCGGCAGGGCTTGGACAAGTCATCCTTCTCCTCCTCCGACTATGACTATGCCGACCCTTAGCCGGGAGGATGACTCCATTATTGTTAATAATTTGACTTGTAGACTCCAGGCGAGATTTTCTGTGAAAAAAAAAGCATAACCTTAATTTTTGTAATTGTCAAGAACTTGGATGAACTGGCCTTTAAGTCTACATGCGAAACAAGTCTCAGGGTAGCCCTCTTTTGTACTTGTGTGGTGGATGTGGCCAACATCACCCTCTGATTCCTGCCCCTATCACAACTTCTTCTCTGATCACCCCTGGTGACCTATAACATGATCGACAAGGTTTCTAGATATCTGTCGAGTGTAAAGGTGGGATTTTCATTTGCTAAAATTTGGATTTACCTCAGTTTTTGACTCCTGTCTGACCTGACCTGACCAATTTTGATTAGATTATGCCAAATTTCTGCATTTCAACCCTCAAAGTACCATCTCCAAGCTGTCAGCTGTTCATATCGTCGCCAGCTTCCCAGATGCAACACTCGTGTGTCATACCAAACGGATCCGCCCCCATTGACTTACAGTCAGGTGAGGACAGATCCGGATGCCTGCGGCCATGCAAGCGCAGGGGATCCGAGCAGTACAGTGCTTGTTACGAGCACGTTCGCTCAACTCTAGTCCTTAGTAATGTTATGACCTGTATGTGTAATAAGCAGAGTCATAATGCAGTTGTAGGTTGAGCCCTCATGTTTTTCTTCTCTGGGCCAACGGTACCTTAGGCTATGTTCACATCTGCATCGGAGGCTCCGTTAGCGGGCTTTGTTGCAGATTATGTTAAAAAATAGTGCAGTATATTGTGGCATTTTGTCAGGTAAGATGACAGGCTCCCTGATGGAGACCCAATGGATCTATCATAGTCAATGGGGTTCATCAGGCGCTGTTTGCTTACGTCATTTGACAGCACCAGTGCTTCCGTTATTTTCGCTGTCCTGCTACAAAGGACAAACCTTAACTCTTGTCCATGCTTTCCCACCGTTCCTTACTTTGTTCTTCCGTACTCCCATCTACTGGCTGGTTCTAACAATAGCTATGGCATCCCACCCTTCTCTCTCAGAATCCGTCACCCAGCACAATATACTGTGCACCATAAAAAAAGCAGAAATCAGACTAAATCAGGAACTGATGTCTCGTAGTCAGTCAGGGCTGGTGGACTTCTCACTATACGTCCAAACCTACAAATATGTACAACTAAACAAGAAGCCAAAAGATCTTAGTTACTATCTCCTTGAGGAACCAAGAGCCAGAGCTCCCAACTCCTGGTGTCTCACCACCAACAGAAGCTGAGCCTCACCTTTTGCTGTCCTTGCGATTCATGTTGCAGGGAGGTTGCAAGGAGGAACGATGGGGCCACTCCTTGGGGTCTGCTAAGCGCGTTTGCTTAGAGTTCCTGGGCTTCGGACCCCCCGTGTCATTACACAGAAGGGATGGGACAATCTATGACAGGGGAGTGTCTTTTCAGTAAGGCAGTGTGACAAAGAGGAACTGTGTAACTGTGTCAATGCTAGTGAGGCGAGGATTCAACGAGCTTTCATACCAAGATGAACCAAAGGCTTACGAAACAACACATATCTCCCTAAAGCGTTTAACCCTTTCCGCGACAGCTCATTCTTCTGCAGATCTAGACAAGATCTAGACAAGCTTCTCCAGCTGTTGTACTTTCATCATCATTGGTTTGGCATGTCACCTGAAATTCAGACCATACTAAAAAAAAAATTGTGGTTCCAGTCCCTTGTTTTCATATGATGATTTGCGCATAGGCATCCCATTCTATCTCTTCTAGATTGGATTTGTTTTTCTCCAATTTTAACTTACACAAAGCGGCACCCTGGATCCTTGCTCCGTTACCTCTCTGTAGTGATATAGTTGGAGGATCGGCACTTGGTGCGAATTGTAAGGTATTCTTAGACTAGCGGTTTGAAGCCAAGCCATAAGTTTAACCCCTTAAAGGGAATCTGTGATCAATATTTGGCCTGTATAAGTAAGGCAACGGTGCTGATTTGCACTTAGACATGGTTTAAAGCATACCTTTGGTATTGGTATACTTTTGTGCATTTGCTCTCGTCAGAATATGATGTTTGTTCTATATGCAAATTAGACACAAAGTGCCCAAACCTCCAAAGAGCCCAAACCTCAGTGAGCCCATACCACTTACTCAGTGAGCCCAGTACCTCCCTTGTGTGATCCTAATTCCCTCCAATGTCACTGATGCCCCCCCCGAAGCCTGTGAGCTCGCCTCTCTGCGGGCCTGTGCACCACAGTATATATGTAATCGCAGGGAGTTAGGATTACACCGAGGAGGGACTGGGTTTTCTGAATAGGTTGGCTTGGGCAGGGGCGCACCTAGCCTTTCTGCTGCCTGAGGTGAAAACTGAAACGGCGCCCAAACCCCCCAATGCCAATTTCTTAACCTAACCCCTTTGCCACAATGAAAGCGCTCATTGCCCATGGACCCTCTGCTGCCCCCCCCCTCTTGCCCCTACCTGGTACTGCCCGAGGCGATCACCTCATCTGGCCTCATTGTTGGTGCACCCCTGGGCTTGGGCTCATTGGAAGTTGGTATCTATCTATCTATTATCTATCTAATATCTCTCTCTCATATCTATCCATCTGTCTGTCTATCTACCTCATATCTATCTATCTATCTATCTATCTATCTATCTATCTATCTATCTATCTATCTCATATCTATCCATCTGTTTGTCTATCTACCTCCTATCTATCTATCTATCTATCTATCTATCTATCTATCTATCTATCTATCTATCTCACTCACATCTATCTCACATCTATCTCACATCTATCTCACATCTATCCAACCACCCATCCATCCCTTTCTCTCTATTTTAAAGGTTTTTTTTGCCATTCAATCAATTCGATCAATTTATATCTCATCAAAAATCTGCAATGTCACAGTGAAATGTGAACAGACCCTAATGTGGAATTTCGCAAGAAACAAAGCAGAAGACTGAGCAGAGAGATAGGAGCTCGTTTTAACTAGAAAACATTAGGCGGTGTTCTCATCTTGTTCTGTTTACGTGTTATACATGTAGCTCCTGGTGTATGTGACAAACCAGCCCTAGGCCGTCATCAACTCAGTGGAGACCGTCCTTGGGGTGTAATGTGTGGAAGTATCTTCTCTATAGGACAGCTCAGCAGACTGCACTTTCCTATTCAGTGGGCTATGGACATAAAGCATGCGGTGTGCAGTTTACCACCATGACTGATGGCGTTATATTTATGGCGGGTGGCCCGGGCCATAGTATATTACGGTGTGGGCTTTAGGTGGATGTCCAAATGATGAGATCATCTTCTGACTCAATAAGCACTGTGTATAGGATAGGCCATACCTCCCAAGTGTCCCTCTTTTGGAGGGACAGTCCCTCTTTTTGACCCAAGTCCCTCCGTCCCTCTTTTATCCTTAAATGTCCCTCTTTTTGACCTGGAGGATTAATGCATAACTGTGCATTAATAAATTTACTAAATTGCTCCTTACTAAAGTGTCTGTATGGTTTCTACCTATAAATTAGACCAGAACTTCATAATTTGGTGCAATTTGGACCTTAAACTATTTATAATCTGATGATTTATGTGTTAATATTTATATGGACATTGAAGCGCAAGAAAAATATTGCCTCAGGGGCTCTAGTAATTATGCTTTGGGCGGAGTTAGAGGCGTGGCCTAGTATGAAAAAAACTGCCATGATATGCGCCGCACACATTGTCCCTCTTTGCAATTTTCAAAAGTTGGGAGGTATGGGATAGGCTTCTACTCATCCTGGTGATCATGTGACTGGTCACATGATTGCTGGGATTCTGGTTCTAGGGGGCTGCTCCTGAGTCTAGGTAGACCCACCACAGCCCTAGCGGAGACAGCTGTCCCCGAAACAGGGAAGGGTATAGGACAGGGATCGGCGATCTCAATTATAGCTGTTGTGAAACTACAACTCCCAGCATGCATATTTAGTTGCCTGCTCTCAGAACTCCCGAATAGGTATATGAAGTATGCTGGGTGTTGTAGTGCCAGAAGTTGCTTACCCCTATCTTAAGAACTAATAATAATAAATTCCCCAAAGGTCTTTTTGGACGAAACAAATAACTCACCCCAACAAAACGGTCGCTGCATGAATCACTCTTAGGGCTGATACACACGAACATATGTTCTTTCTGTCTCCATTCCGTTTTATTTCTGCGGACGGTATACAGAACCATTTATTTCAATGGGTCCGTCAAAAAAAACGAAGTTACTTCATGTGCATTCCGTTTCCATATGTCCAATCCGCAAAACAATAGAATATGTCCTATTATTGTCCGCATTACGGACAAGGACAGGACTGTTCTATTAGGAGCCAGCTGTTCCGTAAAATACGGAATGCACGCGGACCTCATCCATATTTTTTTCGGACCGCAAAATACATACGGTCGCGTGCATGAGCCCTTATACTGCTAGCCAAGACCCGATTACCCAACACTGGGCATGTAATATATCAAAGGGTGCAGCAGACAATGAGGAACACAAAAAGGCTATTTTAGGATGATATGATAGTATTACAAGAATGTAAAAAAAACTAAAACAACTTTTTTTCAATTTATAACTTTAAAAATTGTTAAAAACGCACAGTGTTAAACTAATATTACACGAAACTTGAATTACTGTAGTTCTCAATTGGTTAATAAAGGAATTTTACTGTAAAAACAAAATTTAATGATAAAAATGTCTGACAAATCTTATAGGGTACGTTGACGCGGAACATAATTGGGGAAAAAATCCAAATCCCCATTTGCTACAGATAGCAAAGTGTGAAATCCACAATGAATGTCCACAGTATAAATTGAAATGCTGCAGATTTAGGCCTCGTCCACATTTCCGTGTCAGTGTCTCTTCCGTGAAAAAAAGTGTACGCGTTTCATCTGCGTAGATGTCCATGAAGGGTCCGTGGTTGGTCAGTGTGTCTGTTTTTACCATCCGTGTGTCATCCATAATTCACGGACGCAACTCAGCTCAAAAAACGGACGCAAAACGGACCCATAGACTTCTATAGGCGTGCTTGGTCCGCATCACGGATCAAAGTAATGCATGTCTCCGTGATTTTTTTTTTTTTACTGACCCACAGTCAGTAAAAAAAATACTAAAATATGAACAGACACATTTAAATCAATGGGTATGTGTGCTGTCCGCAGAAAACGGAAATGTGGAGGAGGCCTAAAGCCTAATGCTCTGTCTGTGTACTCTTCCCTATAGTTGTGTTCATGAACCAGGAGGACCAGGATGAACAGACACATTGAAATCAATGGGTTCACGTGCTGTCCGCAGAAAACGGAAATGTGGACGCGAACACATGCACATGGCAGTGTAGTTTATACGGATTTCCATGCGGATTTTGCTGCATTACCACACCAAAAATCCTAATGTATTAATTGCAGATTTTGTCAAGGATTTTGATTCCGATTTTTGGCAGATTTGCATTGCAAAGGGTGAAATCTGCCCTGAAAATCTGCCCAAACAACTGTCATGCTGCAGATCTCAAAGTCCTCACCGCAGATCAATTTAAAAAAATAAAATCTCATCTACTTTTCCTCACAAAATTCCTAATTTACTACCTTGGGTCTGTCACCTTCCAGACTAGGGCACCGAATACGGATTCTCTCAGCATTGCCACACAGGAGTCCATCCCAGCTCTTGGTCACTACTTAGGGGAGGTGAAAGGCCTTCTCCCAGCATGCAATGCAGTGCAATCATTAGGTCCAGGTAATAGGTGAGTACCTGGGTGGACGGAAGAGCATGGCAATGGGGGGAGATTTACAAGGACTGGTGTAACTGAGAGAAGGTACTGCTTCAGATTTTACAGCGATGTGTGTGCCAATAAGGGGCTTACCTATTGCTTCAACATGGAGGAAATGGGTCTGTGCAAAAATGTGTGTCACTATGGATTACTTCTTTAGGAGGTGTATGTGCTACGCCTGAAAAGGTGCAGGTCTGTGTTATAATCTGAATCAAGTGAACCCACAACTCGCACACAGTATCAATTATGTAGCACCTAGGGGCACTTTTCAACTCATCGTTTTTTTCCTCCCTGATGTCCAAGAGCCATAATGTTTTTATTTTTTTACCTGTCTGTTCATGTAGCCATATTAGGTTATTTTTGCTTGTTGTTAGGCAGGGCAGGTTGTATTTTTAATGGCCCCATTTAATTGACCATTTCTTGCTTTACAAAAGGAAAAAAAATAAAATAAAAAAAAAAAATATATATATATATATATATATATATATATATATATATATTTTTTTTTTTTATAAAGCCATTGATTTTATTTATTTTGGAAGCTGGGGGGGATTGGGGATGTGGTGTTTATGTCCATTGTGCACAAAATTTTTTATTTTTTTTTCGTCGCCATTCTAACTTTTTTATATTTGTTTATTGTGGGCTGAGTTGTAGTTTTTGCTGGTACCACTTTGATTTAGATTTTTTTTCCCCTTACGAGGTTTAGGACTCATTCACAAGACCGTATGAATGGGTCCGCAATTTTGCGGGACGGGTGTGGACCCTTTCATTTTAATGGGGGCACAAAAGTTGCGGACTGCAGACAGTGTGCTCTCCGCATCCGTTGTTCCGTTCCGCGGCCCTGCAAAAAATATACAGCATGTCCTATTCTTGTCCGCAATTGTGGAGAAAAATTGGGCGGCATCCGTGTTTTGCGGATCCTGCAATTTGCGGACTGCAAAACACAGCACGGTCATGTGAATGCGCTCTAAGGCCTCGTTCACATATAAGACGGTCTGCCGTCTTCCAGAGTACAGGAGCGTACAGCGTCATTGGTTGCACAAAGCGCACGGCGTCATAGCAACCAATGACGCTGTGCGCTCCTGCACTCAGGAGGACGGCAGGCCAGGTTTTCACGGCCACTATGTGAAGAAGGCCTAACTGTGCAGGATAAGGCTACATTCACACGACCGTATGTGTTTTGCGGTCCGCAAAACACGGATACCGGCTGTGTGAATGTAGCCGGCCCTATGATAGAACTGCCTATTCTTGTCCGCGAGTGCGGACAAGAATAGGACATGCTCTATCTTTTTTGCGGGGCCGCGGATCGGACCTACGGATGCGGACAGCACATTGTGTGCCGTCCAAATCTTTTGCGGCTCCATTGAAATGAATGGGTCCGCGCCCGTTCCGCAAAATTGTGGAACGGATGCGGACCCAAAACTACGGTTGTGTGAATGCACCCTAAATAACTTTGTTTTAATAGTTCAGATATTTTCAGACTCGCTGATACAAATTATGTTTTTATTTATTTATTTTTGTTTTTCTATGTAAAATTGGAAAAGTGATATGATTTTTTTTTTTTTTTTTATATATATATATCCCATTTTTAACCTGTTTAATTTCATTTATAATGTGCATTGAAGAACGACAAAAAAAATATTTGGAGGCTGAAATTGGGAAAAAAAACACAATTCTACAATTTTGTCTTTATGGCATTCATTGTGAGCTAAAAATTACATGACCGGTTAGTCTGATTATGGCAATACCACATCTAGGTATTATGTACTAATACTAATATTTTCTTTTTATGTTTTACTACGTTTAATAAAATAAAAACCTTTTTTTTTTTTTTTTGTTACAATGTTATAAAAACGTTACGGGTGTCTGAATATATTACTATCTATAGAGCTTTTTGCGAGATGAGCTGTGGTTTGTACTAGTACTGTTTTGGGATACATACGATATTTTGTTAACTTTTTATTTTATAGGTCATCAATATCTGATCAATGGAGGTCCCCCATTCCCCCGACACAGCCACTGGTCAGCTGGTTTAAAGGGCCACAGCACTGTATTGTAGACTCCTGACTACCAAGCACAGTGCCGTACATTGTAAAGTGGTCATGCTTGGTATTGCACCTCAGCCCCATTCACTTGAATGGGACTGAGCTGCGCCTAGGTCTTGTATCCAATGAGCGAGAGATTACAGAGGCTGCAATGCTCACAGGAGCATCTCAGCTTGCTGGGAATTAGGCCTCCACCAATTTGATATTGTAAACCCAGGAAACATCTTTAATAGGCAGTTAACAATGGCAGGTCTAGGCGCCGTCCTGGCTGCCATAGCAACTGAACACCCGCAATTTCACTGCAGATTGGAGACTAGAACGGAGTCCCCTGCCTCTAAATTCTCAAATGTCATGGCCGCTATTGATTTCAGCATCTGATGGGTTAAATGACTCATAGTAGTATAGAGCTGTAATATGCTTCCTATAAAAGTCTATGGTTCCATACTCTGCCTCCTAAGTCTCCGATTTTGCAGACGTTTGCCATCAGAAAGGTGATGAAAGATGAACACGTCTTCACTTCCTTTTTCTCATTTTTTTCACTTTTTATCCTGACTATGGGCAAAAGTGTTTCCGATGTGCTCCATTGGGTTTAATGGCCACCGATTATAATGTTTCATCTGTTGTACATTACACTGTAGGATAAGAGACCACAGGAGGCCCCCTCATTAGAAATCATGAGAGCTACGGGGCCTTCAGTTATCATAATCCAACATTTGAAGTCCCTGGGAATTAAACTCCGTATGCAAAGAAGGCCAGTCCCGATGTCCAGGTAAAGTGGTGAATGGAAGAAGGTAAAGTTCTAGTGATGTAATCTAAATTAATCAACTTTTGTGTATTCTAGAGGAAGACCTCCAATGGGGAACTATTTGGAGTCCCGCTGCAGTCCCTTCCACTCAGCAAAGAGGGTGAGATCCCACAGTAAGTAAATTATCATTATCTATATAATCTAGTTGATGACAGTTTGACAACTCTTTTTAATATAAAGGAACACTATGGCCAAAACCAGTACTGTTCTGTCAAGTGCAGGAACTGAGGGGTGGAGCGGGGCACAGGGTCTCCTCTTGACGTGCCCATCACGTACTAAATAGGACTTTCTCAATCTCTAGATCTTTTTCATGGTCCATCTTGAGTCTGAAATAACATTATTTCCACTAGGAAGATAAAAATAAAAATGCAGTCTCATAACCATTCAGTTCTTCTAATCCAGGTTTGTGGTCGACATCTGCCAGTTCCTGAGTTACCATTTGGACACAGAAGGACTCTTCAGAAAGTCTGGATCGGTGAACAGAATTAAAACCCTAAAGGTATCGACCCATTTACTTTTTCATAAATATATTTAGTCAGTAGGGATTACTGTAATATTCAGTTGCTCAGAAATTGGTCTTCTGGATACAGGGACGGATTGGCCATAGACCTTACAGGGAAATTTCCCGGTGGGCCAATACCCAGTTGGCCTCCTGGGCATTCCTCACTGACAGCCAGTGGAATATTTTGGGGATGTATTTTGTGATGGACTGTGGTATATGGCTCTGGGGTGGTATAATGTGCCACAATATAGTATTGCTGGCCCTGCCTTCCATCAATTTGGACCCAACTACAAAACGGGGCCACTTTTAGCATTTTTCTTTTCCAGGGCCACTTTAAGTTCCCAGTCCGCCCATGTCTGGATATCTCAACAAAGCAGACGGCTGGAAGACAAAGGCCAAGCTCATTTTTTTGGGAGAACGGCTCTAATAGACTTTAGAATTGCTCACTATGGGGTTGGTTTCAAAATATGGAAGACTGAAGCAAGGAGAAGACCAAAACCTACCCAACACATTGGGGAAAATAAAGCCACCGTCAAAAGCTAAAAGAATATGTAATGTCCTTTCCTATATGACAGAAGTGGCCCGATTATTCTAGTCTGGATGATGGACCTGCCTAGGATAGGAGACGCTAAACTACATAATGGAAGGGTAGGACTTTCCCGTAAGGCAGTGCATTGGCAGAGTTTTTGTTCTATGAATGAAAGCTCTACTTAGTCTAGTAGAAGTTTTAATGTGCAATGGCCAGGTATTATTATTTTTTTCTTTCTATAAGGCTACATGCACACGACCGTATGTGTTTTGCGGTCCGCAAAAAAAAACGGATGGCATCCGTGTTTCCGTTTTTTTGCGGATCCATTTTAACAATGCCTATCCTTGTCCGCAAAACGGACAAGAATAGGACATGTTCTATTTTTTTTGCGGGGCTACGGAACGGACATACTGATGCGGATAGCACATGGTGTGCTGTCCGCATTTTTTGCTGACCCATTGAAATGAATGGATCCGCATCCTATCCGCAAAAAAAAACGGAACGGACACGGAAACAAAATACGTTCGTGTGCATGAGGCCTTAGGCAGTGAGGAAACATTGCTCCCAAACTCTAGATAAAAGATCTGCCGAAGTTATTGACAAGCGAAAACTGGCTGAAGAGGAGTTTTCTTAGATGGTAATGTGGTGGTATATAATTCTATTCTGGATGGCGGACCTGCCAAAGCTATGAGAAGTTTGAACGTGGTGTCTTCTGTAAAGCTTTTGGGTTCTTATTTCTCAATATCCAGACCAATACAACCCAGTTCATTGGTGGAATGCTCTTTAAAGGTGCAGTCCGGTCCATTTAACCCATTTCCATATT
>ONZH01002335.1:0-213656 GCA_900303285.1 Rhinella marina
ATGCATTTTAGAACAGAATAAAATCTTTTTTTTTGTGTTTGCCATTTTCAAAGAGCCATATTTTTTTTCAGTTTTCAGGCGATTGTCTCAGGTAGGGTACCGTTTTTGCAGGACAAGATGACGGTTTGATTGGTACCATTTTGGGGTAAATACACCTTTTTGATCGCCTGCTATTACACTTTTTGTGAGGCAAGAGGGAAAAAAATGGTTGTTTTGGCATAGTTTTTTTTTTTTTTTTTTTTTTGCAGCATTCACCCGGGGGGGCCATCTCATGTAATATTTTTATAGAGCAGGTTGTTACGGACACGATGAATACCCAATATGTCTAACTTTTTTATTTTTGGATAGTTTTACACATTAGAGTTTATTTTTTGAACAGAATAAAATCTTTATTTGTGTTGCCGATTTTCAAAGAGTCATATTTTTTTCAGTTTTCAGGCGATTGTCTCAGGTAGGGTATCGTTTTTGCAGGACAAGATAACGGTTTGATTGGTACCATTTTGGGGTAAATACGCCTTTTTGATCGCCTGCTATTACACTTTTTGTGAGACAAAAAGGAAAAAAAATGTCTGTTTTGGCTTAGTTTTTTAAAAAAAATTTTTTACAGCATTCGCCTGGGGGGCCATCTCATGCAAATATTTTTATAGAGCAGGTTGTTACGGACGTGGCGATACCAATATGTCTAACTTTTTTATTTTTGGATAGTTTTACACATTAGATTTATTTTTGAACAAAATAAAATACTTTTTGTGTTGCCATTTCCTGAGAGCCATATTTTTTTTATTTTTCAGGCGATTGTCTTAGGTAGGGTCCTCATTTTTTGCGGGACAAGATGACGGTTTGATTGGTACCATTTTGGGGGTACATACGCTTTTTTTGATCACCTGCTATTACACTTTTTGTAAGGCAAGGTGACCCAAAAAATGTCTGTTTTTGGCACAGTTTTTTTTTTTTTTTTTTTTACTGCGTGCACCTGACGGGGTGGATCATGTGCTATTTTATAGAGCCGGTCGATACGGACGCGGCGATACCTAATATGTCTATTTTTTTTTTTTACACTATTTTTTACAATTTTTTTTATATTATTTTGTAAAAATGACGTTTTTTGGGGGGGGGGAACTTGAAACTTTTTTTTTGTAAAACTTTATTTTTTTCACTTTTTTTCACTTTCTTATTTTACACTTTTTTTTTCACTTTTGGGGGTCTGATCCCCTTACAATGCATTACAATACTTCTGTATTGTAATGCATTGGCTGGAAGTGTATTACTCAATGTAATACACTTCCAGCACACTGCCTGTGAGATCCAGGGGGCTGGATCTCATAGGCTTCCGTAGATAGCAGCCGGATGCCTAAGGAAGGCATCCGGCTGCTATCTCAGCCATCGGGTCCCCGTCACAGCAGCGCGGGGACCCGATGGCAACCCCTTCCCACCGCATGTGCCGCGGTCAGCGCTGACCGCGGCACATGAAGGGTTAATGCACCGGCATCGGTGTTTTCACCGATGCTGGTGCATACATCAGGGGTCCGGCTACTGGGCACAGCCGGACCCCCGCCGCTAATCGGGCGGGCGCAGCTCCTGCACCCGCCCGATCAGCGCGCCGTAGCCCTACGGCGCTGGTCGGGAAGTCACTTCCCGCAGCGCCGTACATGTACGGCGCTGGTCGGGAAGGGGTTAAAGGAAATCTGTCACCAGTGACCTCTCTATTATACTGTTTACATAGATACATAGCTATGGTTCACCTAATTAAAATGGTGTTTTTCTTTTGTTGATGTTCTTCACTGATGCGTGCTGTCTGCATTTTCTATGGACAGCACACATACCCATTTATTTCAATGTGTCTATTCACACATCAGTATTATTTTTTTACTGACCATGGGTAAGTGAAAAAATCTCAGAGACATGCACTTCTTTGGTCCGTGATGCAGACCAAACATGTCCATCGAAGTCTATGGTTCCAAGAAAATCACAGACACAACACAGATGGTATCCATGTTGCCTCAGTTTTTCACTAAAGACTGATAGGAGAAGGTCTGGAAATTAATTTTTAGCTGAGCAGCATCTGTGTAATACAGATAAAACATGGACTAAACATCTTCATGGATGTAACACAGACTGATTTTTTTTTTTTTTTTTTTTTACAGCCTTATGATGCTTTTCTTAATATGCAGATTAGGCCTTTGATGCAGTGAGGGCATATTTCTGTGGCCAGACCCAGGAGCAGAGCTTAGGTGCAGCAAGAACAATGCTGACACCCTTGTTGCACCAAAGGCCTAATTTGCATATTTAGCAATCCCCAGATACAAACAAAACATGGACATGGATGGGGACTCGTTTCTCCCCGAGTTACACTAATTTATTCATGGAGAAATTTAAGTCTCTTTTAATTGTGCAGTCCCCCCTCTGCCTTAAAAATGTTTTACTTTATCACAGGGCTATCGATTACCTCTTTTTTGTATTTGGGATTGATAGGCTGATGAGGTTTGTGAATTTAAAGTGTAACTGTTATATTTTTTTTATTTACTAGTTTATTAGAGTTAGTCTGTCAATGATTATCAAAAGATCTGTAATTACCTTCAATAACAGCTTTCATTAATGTCCCCTATCCCTTTCAGCTGGTCCTTTAAAAGACTGTTGCTAGAGCTTGTCTGTCTCTGGCTAATTGTAAACAGAAGACAAGAGGAGCATTGTATGCCTGCATTAGGCTTCAGAGTGAGGAGGCGTGTCTTCCAGTAATCCAATCTGATTGCCTAGCAGGAAGCTATTGGCTACAGCAAGTTCATATTCAGTTTTTAGATTTAATCATCAGTAAAACTGATGCTAATAGAATTGCCACAGAAAGTTTGTTAAAAGAAATCATCTCTAAAACACCCCTCAAACTATAGCAAGTGGTGAATAGTTTAAGTGATGCTGAGTTTGGTTCTGTAATTTATATCTTCATACTCAATTGCATTCTGATGCTGTGTTCCAACAAACCAGCAGTAAATTGCATTGAGAGGACTCCCGAGCTCACGCACATAATGGATTGCATTGCTGCTGGTTTGTGGGGGGCACAGCCTCAGAATGCAAGTTAGTGTAAAGATAAAAGTTACATAATAGGACGCAGCAACACAAACTATACACTGCTTACTCTAGTGTGTGGGGTGTTTTGAAGCTGACAAATTCTCTTTAAGACAGTGGATTTAAATAGTTACATCGGCTATCATAGAAATCATTGCAATAAGTGGCTCAACCATGTACCGTAGTATTATTCATTTAGGGAGATCGAATCATTGCATCGTGGTATTTACTTTGGTGCACAGTAAAGATCCCACATTACTATTTTAGAACAAATACCTGATACTACTAGGAATCGATTTACCTGCCTCGTCAACAAAGAGGCATATTGGATCTTCAAATGTTCATTTTTATACACTATTCTTATATACCATTTTTTATTTCATTTCATTTTATTGTATTTTTATTTTGCTTGTATTGATTACTTTGCATGTATTCCATTCCATGTGTTTGGTCTTACTTGTGGAGATTGTGTATAAATTGTATCCATGTCCATGGTTCATTTGTATATTATGAAGGAGGGAGCCTGGCTTCAAAACGCGTTATACTTATTATTGTTTTAATAACACATATCGGAGCAAAAATTGAGCCTTAAGGAGGAAAGAACTGCCTGTAGAGATTAGAAACAGGATTGTGTGGAAAAAGGTACAACAAATTCTGCTGCACTGAAAGTTCTCAAGAGCACAGTGGCCTCCATAATACTGAAATGGAAAAAGCTTGGAACAAACAGGACTCTTCCTAGAGCTGACCCCCCCCCCCCCCCAAACTAAGTAATTGGAGGAAAAGGGGCTTGGTAAGAGAGGTGACCAAGAACACAAGGTCATTCTGGCTGAGCTCCAAAGATCCTGTGTGCTGAAGGGAGAAAATTCCAAAAGGTCAACCATCATGAAGGCATTCTTCCAATCTGGGCTTATGGCAGAGTGGCCAGAAAAAAGACACATGGAAGTTTGCAAAAAAAGCACCTAAAGGACTCTCAAAGCGGGAGAAACAAGATTACCTGGTCTGGTCTAAGCGTCAGGTTTGGAGAAAACCAGTGACTGCCCAATACCATTCCTACAGTGAAGCATGGTGGTGGCAGCATCATGATGTGGGGGTGTTTTTCAGTGGCTGGGACACAGAGACTGGTCAGGGTTAAGGGAACAAAGTACAGAGATATTCTTAATGAAAACCTGATCCAGAGTGCTCCTTCCAACAAGACAATGACCCTTAGCACCCAGCCAAGACAATACAGGGAGGTCGCTGGTAATAGTTCTTCCTTAACATTGCAACCTATGGAAGATTCGCTATGTTTCTATGGAGCCTTCCATAGAAACTTCGCTATGATAGGCTTTGGAGTCTTCAGAATGGGAAGAGGCTGTCATAGCAACTTAACAGCTTTCTCGAGCTTGATGTGGGTGACCTGTTTAAGCTCTTGGGATGCAGTGGTCCTGAGATTTCACTGTTCAGACGCTGTGGTTGCTCCGATCACAGACTCTGCCTACAAGTGCTTGCTGTGGAAAACTGGGAGGGTGGCATCTTTAAAGACCGACATCCCCCGTACATGAATGGGGGATGTCATGCAGGGGTTGTCTTATTACGACAACCTATCCACTATCTATAGTGTAGGGGATGTGTCTGTTTAGCTGAGGTCTGACTGTAGGGCTCCCCCAATCACAAGAATGAGGGTTCATGTTCCACCATTTGAATGGAGCTTTAGTGACACGTGTGACCTGTCACTCTATTCAGCTGTATGGGACTGCCAAGATAGTTGAACGTTTGTACTTGGCTACCTCTGGAAGTCCCATAGAGTTGAATGGAGCAGCGGATACGCATGCATGGCTGCTGCCCCATTCAAACTGGGAACACAGGCCCCCATTCTTGTGATGGGTGGGGGCCCCAGTGGTCAGATCCCTGCTGATCAGGCACTTATTGGGGGATTGTATTACACTATTTAAGTGTTTCAGTAAACATACAGAATATGTAATACTGGTGAGGACGTACTCTTGCAATGCTAACCATTTGCACCCATTTTTTTGAACAGACACAATAGACTTCAGTGGACATTTGAGAAGGTCTCAGCATTCGAACCCTAATGTTCCAATGGGAAAAAACAATTGAGGAGCTATAAAATATCAAGGTATAACGTTTTCAAAGGAAAACCTAAATTGACTATACACTTTCCGTAAATATTTTTTCATTAGTTTATCAAAACATGTCTTGGTTGGTTAAATCAGGATTTATCAAGATTATTCTTGTTCATCCATCTGCTTTGTCCTGTGTTAAGTCATTTGTTTCATGTACGGGTTATGTGCCATACGTTTTTATTGCTAGCAGTGTATTGCATGCGGTAATATCTTTGTAGGAAATATTTGTACAAATCTATACCATATATCATAAATAGCACAAATTTGTAGAGTAATTGTTGTGAGAAGACTGAAGTCAGGGGATTAACTCTAGTGGAAGCAGGCGAAACGGGGGGCCAAACTCAGAAGGCACCCTAAATATCCGATCCTGTAATTAAAATATAACTTTTATTTACTTTGCTTAAAAATAAACAATAAAGAGAAGTACTTAAAATTACTTCTCTTGTTTATTTTTAAGCAAAATAAATAAAAGTTATATTTTAATTACAGGATCGGATATTGAGGGTCCCTAGTGGGATTTTTTTGATATCCATAATACAGATGACATTGGTTTAATTGATATAATTATCTCATTCTCTAGGATATCTCAAGGGGTGATTTACACTAGCAAACTCAGAAGGGGCCCACCCAGGAGGAGAACCGAAAGATTTTGTCAGGCCAGCCCTCAACAGTATTATACACTAACACTGACAGTATCTACAGTGACATGAGATACAGTATATACATATAGGAAATGGAGAGAGTGGCTGCCTGGCCTGGTCTAGCATCAGGAGTGGAGGAGGTGATTTCTGGTGGAGAGCCCAGTTCAAAAATTTGCTGTGTGGCCAAGTCACTTCTAGTCACGCCACTGACTGAAGTGATACAAGCTTAGTGTAAACTAGCTATGACAACACGTTCTGGTTATCACCATGCCCTAGGAATAGATGATGAAAGTTTGGAGCAATGTAAAACTTCTAAAGCCATCGC
The DNA here is from genome assembly GCA_900303285.1 of Rhinella marina. Classification (NCBI taxonomy): domain Eukaryota; kingdom Metazoa; phylum Chordata; class Amphibia; order Anura; family Bufonidae; genus Rhinella; species Rhinella marina. The sequence continues at coordinate 6,147 of ONZH01002335.1, forward strand.
TACTGTTAATATGTACATACATCATTGTCTTTCCCCTCGAATAAAACTCCTGAAGACAGTTCAAGTGTTTTTTCTGTTATTTCAAAGCGAACTTGTCTCCTCTTTAAGGCTGGTCTAGCAACAGGGAGTCCTCAAATCTCTGCCAAGTACATCAAACACAAAACAACCTCCTCCTCCCTTGTAAAACCTGAGTATCGTCTGTGATTATTATTACCAATTAAAACTATGTTATATTATTACAACAGAGAAAGCTTCTCATTTCTATTATGTGGGTTCTTAATAATAAAGTAGACTTTACTCGTGAATAAGCCACAGTGGTGCTTAAAAGTTTGTGAACCCTTCAGAATTTTCTATTTTTTTGCATAAATTTTGCCTAAAACTACATTAGATTTCCACAAAAGTCCTAAAAGTAGATAAAGATATCCAAACCAAACAAAATATTAGGCTTGGTGGTTTATTTATTGAGAACAAAATGATCCAATATCACATGTCTGTGAGTAGTAAAAGTGTGTGACCCTTTAGTCAGGTGTTTTCAATCAATGGGATGACAATCAGGTATGAGTGGTCAACTTGTATTTAAAGAACAGAGATCTATCAAAGTCTGATCTTCATAGCATGTTTGCAGAAGTGTATCATGGCACAATTTTTGAGGACTTCAGAAGAAAAGTTGTTGATGCTCATCAAACTGTAAAATGTTACAAAACTAGCGCTAAAGAGTTTGGCTTCCACCAATCCATAGTTAGACAGATTGTGTGCATAAATGTAGGAAATTCAAGACCATTATTACCTTCCCCAGAAGTGGGCGACCAACAAAGATCACATAAAGAGAAAGGCATGTAAAGTCTGCAAGGTCAGATAGAGAGCCACGGTAACCTTTAAGCAACTAAAAGCCTTTCTCACATTAGCTAATGTTAATGTTCATTAGTTCACCATCAGGAGGGCACTGAACAACATTTGAAGGCTCTCCAAAAAGAACATTGCTGCCCAGGGGCAGATTGGCCATAGACCTTACAGGGAAATTTCCCGATGGGACGATGTCCAGGGGGCAGCCTGGGCGCTCCTCATGGCCAGCCAGTAGAAGTTTTTGGGGATGTATTTTGTGCTGCTGGCAGGATTTTGTGATGGACTGTGGTATTTGGCTCTGTTGGGGTGGTATAATATGCAACAATATGGTCAGGGCGTACATAGAAATCATTGGGCCCCATAGCAAGAATCTGAATGGGGCCCCTAACCCCGCCCACTATCACGGCCCATCCCACATGCTACCCTGGCTCCTCCTATGCCATGCCCCCATTTGCCAATAAAGAAATGTATACATGAGCTACTGATTTATTTATTTTTTAAAATTAACCCTTAGACTCCCAGCGCCGTACATGTACGGCGCTGGGGCGATGCGGGCACATTGTGCCCACTCGCAAGTGTGGCGGGCATCATGGCCGGCAAGTCTCTGCTGTTTCTAACAGAAGAGACTTGCCGCTACTTACCCAATCGGCGGCGTCTTGCTGGGCCTTTAGATGCCGTGATCACACGTGATCACGGCATCTAGTTGCGTCTTTACCTGGAAGCGTACGCTTCCGGGTGGTGTACAGACACCCCGTGTGGCCAATCGGGGTGTCTGTACACGATCTGAAAGCTGTAAACCTCGCTGATGAGGTTTACAGCTTTCAAAGTGCAATTCTTATTCTGGCCATTAGATGGCAGGCCAGGATAAGAAATGAGCAATTCTTGGATTTATCTCAATCTAGTAAATCCCTGATTGCTCATAAAGAAAAAAAAACCACAATATATCAGCTCATATTTGAGCTTTAAAATAATCACAAAAAAATTTAAAAAAAATGTCAAAAATAAAAAATATATAAAAGTTCAAATCACCCCCCTTTCCGTATAATTAAAAAATAAATACCTAAATAACAATAAATATAGACATCATGGGTATCACTGTGACCGAAAACGCCCGTACTTTTAAAATATAAAAAAAAAATTTCCAATACGGCGAATTGTGTGGCGGAAAAAAGTGTCCAAATGGCGATTCGCTGTTTTTTGTCGCTTTTTTTTCTAAAAAAAATTAAATAAAAAGTGATCAAAAAGTCATACACACCCCAGAATGGTATCAATAAAAACTTCAGATCACCCCGCAAAAAATGAGCCCCCATACAGCTCCGTACACATAAATACCAAAAAGTTATAGGGGTCAAGATATGACAAAAAAAAAAAGGGCAACTTTCTAATTACCGTATTTTTCGCTTTATAAGACGCACCCGAAGATAAGACGCACCCCAGATTTTAGAGTAGGAAAATAAGAAAAAAATATTTTTCATCAGACCACATATCTGACCCCCCATAAATTTCACATCAGGCCCCCATCAGACCTCAGATCAGCCAGCGTTCCCCCATCAGACCTCAGATCAGCCCAGCGTTCCCCCATCAGACCTCAGATCAGCCCAGCGTTCCCCCATCAGACCTCAGATCAGCCCAGCGTTCCCCCATCAGACCTCAGATCAGCCCAGCGTTCCCCCATCAGACCTCAGATCAGCCCAGCGTTCCCCCATCAGACCTCCAGATCAGCCCAGCGTTCCCCCATCAGACCTCAGATCAGCCCAGCGTTCCCCCATCAGACCTCAGATCAGCCCAGCGTTCCCTCCATCAGACCTCAGATCAGCCCAGCGTAACCCATCAGACCTCAGACCAGCCCAGCGTAACCCATCAGACCTCAGACCAGCCCACAAGTGCCCCCATGAGACCACTCTGTGCCCCCATCAGACCTCAGACCAGCCCACAGTGCCCCCATTAGACCACTCTGTGCCCCCATCAGACCTCAGACCAGCTCACAGTGCCCCCATTAGACCACTCTGTGCCCCCATCAGACCTCAGACCAGCTCAGTGCTCCATTAAGACCACTCTGTGCCCCCATCAGACCTCAGACCAGCTCACAGCGCCCCCATTAGACCAATCTGTGTCCCCATCAGACCTCAGACCAGCTCACAGTGCCCCCATTAGACCACTCTGTGCCCCATCAGACCTCAGAACAGCTCACAGTGCCCCCATTAGACCATCTGTGCCCCCATCAGACCTCAGACCAGCTCACAGTTCCCCCATTAGACCACTCTGTGCCCCATCAGACCTCAGACCAGCTCACAGTGCCCCCAGTAGACCACTCTGTGCCCCATCAGACCTCAGATCAGCCCAGCGTGCCCCATAACAATAAAATAAAAAACTTCACTTACCTGTTCCAGCGCCCCCGGCTCCGCTCCGGCGCTCCTTAGGCTTTCCGGCCCGACGCTGCACTGTCACCTGACTGCGTGCAGCGTCAGGTCATAGTGCGCGCACTACGTCCTGACGCTGTACGCGTTCAGGACAGTGCAGCGCCGGGCCGGGAAGCCTGAGGAGCCGCGGCAGGACAAGTAAGTGAAGTTTTTTATTTTATTGCTATGGTGCACGCTGGTCTGATCTGAGGTCTGATGGGGGGGGGGGTCCCGGCCCCCCGGCAGCTAAAACATACAAGTGAGCGCTTCCATAATGGAAGCGCTCACTTGTATTCGTTTTATAAGACGCACTGCAATTTTCCCCCTACTTTTGGGGGAAAAAAAGTGCGTCTTATAAAGCGAAAAATACGGTATTTTATCACTATCAAAACGCAGGAAAAACTATACATATTAGGTATTGCCGAATTCGTACTGACCAGTAGAATGAAAGTAACTGGTCAGTTTTAATGAACATCGAACGCTGTAAATAAGAAACCCGTAGAACTGTAGCGGAATAGCGTTTTTTTTGCAATTTCACCCGATTTGGAATTTTTTTCCCGCTTCCCACTACACCATATGCAATATTAAATGGTGGCATTGGAAAGTACAACTTATCCTGCAAAAAACAAGCCCTCACACAGCTATGTGAACAGAAAAATAAAACAGTTATGGCTGTTTAAAGGCAGGGAGCGCAAAACGAAAATGCATAACCGAAAAAACCTCCGGTACTGAAAGGGTTAAGGAGACGTTAACTGAATGGGGGCAGCCACAAGGATGGATTATACTGTATACTATACGGCATGGTGTATGGATTATACTGTCTATTATACGGCATGGTGTACGGATTATACTGTATACTATACGGCATGGTGTAGGGATTATACTGTATACTATACGGCATGGTGTAGGGATTATACTGTATACTATACGCATGGGTGTAGGGATTATACTGTATGCATGGTGTAGGATTATTAACTATTATACGGCATGGTGTAGGATTATACTGTATATTATACGGCATGGTGTAGGGATTATACTGTATACTATACGGCATGGTGTAGGGATTATACTGTCTATTATACGGCATGGTGTAGGGATTATACTGTCTATTATACGGCATGGTGTAGGGATTATACTGTCTATTATACAGCATGGTGTAGGGATTATACTGTCTATTATACAGCATGGTGTAGGGATTATACTGTCTATTATACAGCATGGTGTAGGGATTATACTGTCTATTATACAGCATGGTGTACTATACTGTCTATTATACAGCATGGTGTAGGGATTATACTCTATACTATACAGCATGGTGTAGGGATTATACTCTATATACTACGGATACTCTATACTATACAGCATGGTGTACGGATTATACTCTATACTATACAGCATGGTGTACGGATTATACTCTATACTATACAGCATGGTGTACGGATTATACTCTATACTATACAGCATGGTGTACGGATTATACTCTATACTCTAACAGCATGGTGTACGGATTATACTCTATACTATACAGCATGGTGTACGGATTATACTGATACTATACAGCATGGTGTACGGATTATACTGTATACTATACAGCATGGTGTACGGATTATACTGTGTATTATACAGCATGGTGTACGGATTATACTGTGTATTATACAGCATGGTGTACGGATTATACTGTGTATTATACAGCATGGTGTACGGATTATACTGTATTTTATACAGCATGGTGTACGGATTATACTGTATTTTATACAGTATGGTGTACGGATTATACTATATACTATACAGCATGGTGTACGGATTATACTGTGTATTATACAGCATGGTGTATGGATTATACTGTACATTGTATAGCATGGTACAGGGATTATAATATATACTGTACAACAAATGCATGGCGGTTACACCATGCCGGATAATATAACCCCTGCGCCACGCTGTACAATATACAGTATGTACAGTATATGCATATACCCACACACATACACACACACACACACACACACATACATACACACACATACATGAAACACATAAATACTTACAGTTACTTGTCCCTTGTCCTGACGCCACTCTGGAGGGGGCTGGGCCTTGGTCTTCTTCTTACCCCTCTTGCCGCGCTGCACAGGTACTTCCCTGTCCAGGACCAGCAGCGCAGCATGAGAGAGGAGGCGGGGCCAGCTGGGAGCGCACAGGAGCGCTCTCAGTACGTTAGGGGGGCCTAAAAGTTGCAGCGGTGAGTGGGCCAGGAGAGGCCCAGAGCACAGGGACGGGACAGATCTTAATGATGCAGAGTAGGGGGCGGGGCCTCCCGTGCGCTCCGGGCCCCCCTGTGCCGCAGGCCCCATAGCAGTGGCGTGGTCTGCCTATATGGGCGGTACGCCACTGAATATGGTATTGCTGAGCCTGCCTTCCATCAATTTGGACCAAATTACAAAACGGGGCCACTTTAAGTTCCCAGTCCGCCCCTGTTGCTGCCCATCGGCAGTGTACTAAAGATCACCTGGAAATGTCAAATGGCTATTGGAACAATGTTTTATGGGCAGAGGAGAGCAAAATAGAAGCTTTTAGGTTAAAATGAGAAGTATTAGGTTTGGAGAAAGGAAAACACTGCATTCCAGCACAAAAACCTCACATTTCACATTTGTGAAACAGGGTGGTGGTAATATCATGGTTTGGGCCTGTTTTGCTGCATTTGGGCCAGTATGACTTGCCATCATTAAGGGAACAATGAATTCTGAGTTAAACTAGCAAATTCTAAAGGAAAATGTCAGAAGTTTTTTGAATGGCCAAGACAAATTCCTGACCTTAATCCAACAGAAATTTTGAGGAAAGACCTGATGTGAGAAGTTCATGGGAGGAAACCCACCAATCATAACAGAGTTGAAGCTATTGAGGAATGGGTTAAAAATCCTCCAAGTTGATGCAGGACTAATCAACAACAGTAATTGTTGCACAAGGGGGGTCACACCAGATATTGAAATCAAAGGTTCACACACTTTTGCCACTCACAGACATGTGATATTGGATCATTTCCCTCAATAAATAAGTGACCAAGTATAATGTTTGTCATTCATTTGTTTGAGTTGGTTACTTTTATTTACTTTTAGGATTTGTGTTAAAATCTGATGTAGTTTTAGGTCAAATTTATGCAGAAATATAGAAAATTCTGAAGTGTTCACAAACTTTCAAGTACAACTGTATCCACACTCTACTTTTCCACATTAGCTATATATGTACATAATTCACTAAATATTAATGTACCTCAACATTTGCTTTTTTTTTTTATAACCCCCAACATTGATATTTTTGTTGTAACCAAATGACTTGCTTTTTGGTTGACCAACATCTACAAAGTACAGAAGAATAGGGTAGTAATAAGACTTTTATTCTATAATAACACTGGTATTGCTAATATAGTGCAATTCTAAAGCACTTGAGTGTGTACCCAGTCCGAGAGGTACAACCTAAAGATCTGTAACAAGGCCCACAACCAGTTTATAGTACTGGTCTCCTATGTGGCAGAGCAATCGCTGGGTCACGTCATAGGTCCCAGGTAATACTCTGTAGGGTGCCCTTGTGGCAGAGGCGTAGCTAGAGGTTCAGCACAGGGGGGGGGCGAAACATACTTGAGTGGGCCCCCCACTTATTGGCTTCCCAAATGCACATTTCCAACTTCACAGGCACATACTACTAGTTGTGGTTATAATATTGTATTAGAAAGATGACTGTATAAACTGCAAGATCGTCTATGCTGCTAAGTACAGTACAATAGACTTTCTACATACCCTAGTCTAAATACTCTACCACATAATGCAGTAAAATATAGGATTAATAGGAGTAAAAAACAAGGGGACTCCTATGTTAAAGAAAACGTGTCCCCAGTTTTTACATCACTCCCCTGCCCCCATCAGACCTCAGATCAGCTTAATGTGCCCCCATCAGACCTCAGATCAGCTTAATGTGCCCCATCAGATCTCAGATCAGCTTAATGTGTCCCATCAGACCTCAGATCAGCTTAATGTGCCCCCATCAGACCTCAGATCAGCGTATTGTGCCCCATCAGACCTCAGATCAGCGTATTGTGCCCCCATCAGACCTCAGATCAGCCGATATTGTGCCCCATCAGACCTCAGATCAGCCTATTGTGCCCCCATCAAACCTCAAGATCAGCCCTATTGTGCCCCCCATCAGACTCAGATCAGCGTATTTGCCCCCATCAGACCTCATATCAGCTTAATGTGCCCCATCAGACCTCAGATCAGCGTATTATGCCCCCATCAGACCTCAGATCAGCCCTATTGTGCCCCATCAAACCTCAGATCAGCCTATTGTGCCCATCAGACCTCAGATTCAGGTAATTGTGCCCCCATCAGACCTCAGATCAGCGTTTGTGCCCCCATCAGACCTCAGATCAGCCGTATCGTGCCCCCATCAGACCTCAGATCAGCTTAATATGCCCCCATCAGACCTCAGATCAGTGTATTGTGCCCCATCAAACCTCAGATCAGCCTATTGTGCCCCCCATCAGACCTCATCAGCACGTATTGTGCCCCCATCAGACCTCAGATCAGCGTATTGTGCCCCCATCAGACCTCCAGATCAGCTTAATGTGCCCCCCATCAGACCTCAGATCAGCTTAATGTGCCCCCATCAGACCTCGATCAGACGTATTGTGCCCCTTCAAACCTCAGATCTGCATATTTGTGCCCCATCAGACCTCAGCATCAGCGTATTGTGCCCCATCAGACCTCAGATCAGCCGTATTGTCGCCCCATCAGACCTCAGATCAGCGTATTGTGCCCCCATCAGTACCTCAGATCTGCTAATTGGGGTGGGGCCCCCCCCATCAGACCTCAGATCATCGTTATTGTGCCCCCATCAGACCTCAAGTCAGCGTTAATGTGCCCCCCAATCAGACCTCAGATCGCGTATTGTGGCCCCATCACAGACCTCAGATCTGGCATATCTGCTGCCCCCCATCCAGACCCAGTCAGCGTATTGGCCCCCATCAGACTCAGATCAGCCCACCCAGCCACATAAGATAAAATAAAAAACCTTTCTTACCTGTTCTGCGCTGCGGCTGCTCGATCCGCGCTCCGCTCTCTTCCTGCCCGCGCACACTATGACCTGACGCTGCGTGCAGCGTCAGGTCATAGTGCGCGCCGTCAGGGAAGAGAGCAGAGCGCAGACAGGAGGGCAGCCGCAGCGCAGAACAGGTAAGTAAGATTTTTTATTTTTATGGGCCCCCCTTGAGTCACTGGGCCAGAGCCGTTGCCCCCCTGCCCCCCCGGTAGCTACGCCACTGCCTTGTGGTAATAGTTATGATACTGGCAAGTCACACAGTTAACAGGTTTAGTTGAAGTAGATCCATCCTCTGCATCTTTCTCCCGATTTACACTTCTCCCGACCCTTCACTGGACATTTTTTTCACTCCTTCTGCTAACTTTCACTCCAGGACTGTGGTGTTACTATCCTTTCAGGGTGCACTGCTATCAGGCCATCACTTGACATTAGACATCACCCCTTAACACAAGAACACAAATATTTGGTGGGAGATACCTGTTACATAAGTTCTCAGAGGATAGGTCATCGGTATAAAACTCCTGGAGAACGCCTTTAAAAGAATTGATAATTAATCAATTGATTAATTAATCAGATGATTAATCAATTGATTAAAATGAATTGATCAGTGGTGTTTTGACCCTTGGGAACCCCCAATTAGCTGATTGAAGAGGCAGTGACCATAGTATCCCATTTGTTGAGTCCATACCCTAAGTGTAATGGTCTTGAGACAGGGTATGGGTATGATTGTCTGTACAAGACCAGTATTTATACCTTGAAATCTATAAGACATCAACTCCACTGAAGACGTGTGTATGAAGAATCCAAATGAGATTTCTTTTCAAGCTGAATATTTGTAGATATGCAATAACAGCAGGAGAATGGATGATTATTTGCAAGAGGTCAACAGGAATGTCTGAATACTACTACTACTACAGCATGGGATGGACTAGAACTTGAAGAATGGAGGGACAGATGACATCAGAGCCAGAGTACAGGGAGACAGCAGGGACAAATTTAAAATTGAGCGAACTACATGCAATACAGCAATATAATAGTAAATGAAAAACTATAGGCCCACCGTTCATTGTTTAGTAGGCACAGCTGGGTTCTTTTGGTATTGGCTGTGCCTGGGAATACAACTCAGTCCCATTCATTCTGAGCTGTAGTACCGGGCAAAGTAGGAAGCTGCGTCTGGTAAAGAATGAAAGGGATGTGGTGCTCAAAGGAGTTACGCTGCTCCTTAAAACAGCTGATTGGCAGGGGTGCCTAAATATAGTGATGTAACAGTATGGGGATAATACAGTGATTTTACAATTCCGAATGAAGAAACAGAAGGAAATCTGCAACTGTTGTGCCCTCTGCACTTTGATTGACAAGGCCAGGCAGTGAAAATGTCATCATGCCTGGTCCTATGAAAGTGCAGAGGGCACAGCAGTTACATATAGAGCAGAGCCTCTAGGTGTAACAGCAATGCCCCCATTGCTCCTAGATCCTCATTTGCATATATTAAAACATCATTTTTCTCAGCAATGCAGACACATATGAACATGGGACCAACACAGATGTCTTCAGCTGTCAAGTGCACATGTAACAGGTCAGTCAGTTTCATAGGTACAAATCTGCTGACAGATGCCCTTTAAATAGCTCTTCATACAGACTGCGTATCCACAAATTCAGCAACAAGAAAGAATAGAAAATTTTATTTTAGAAAGCCTGGAAAGACAGGCAAGTGGGAAGAAGGCGGCCCCCGGGAGCAGGCATCATGCAGTATGGAAGCTGACTCACGTTGCATCCTTGTACTTGAATATACAGCTCAGAGCTTCTCTGCGTGCTCTCCCAGTAGAACACAGGACAACTATTTTTGCTCACATGCATAGCCTTGGTGTTCTGAAAACTGTCATAAAACTAATAATCTTTCTCTATTGGGGCTTCCTACGGTCATAGAACAAACATTCAACTGGGCTTCAGCATTAGTATAGGGAGGGCAGCTGCAATCATTAGTTTCTGTATTGGTAAGAACAGACATAGAGCAGATAAAAATGAGGTCTTAAAGTAGAGTCTGATTTTCCGTGCAAGAAAAAAAAAAAACATGAGATACAAGAGAACAAAAAACAGGGGTGGATTTGTCATCGTGACAGGTTCCACAGGGTTCTATGAATTAGAAATCTCTCAAAGGAAGGAAAAAAAGTGGCAAAGCTTAACATGATTTCATTGGATTCTTATTTTTAGAGATACTTCTGCCAGACTTCTGGGGTCAGTGCTGCTGTAAAAACTGAACTTTTAGTTTTTAAAGGGATAACATAATGGAGGAGACGTATCTCTTACTAGTGTAAGGGGAAGAGGAGCAGCTATCAATATAAACCAAAGTTACCACTTTTGTTCTCCAAAGATCTCTGAAAATGGAAGCTGGAATCTGATTTGGTTGATATTGGTAATTGCTTCATATTTGTCTTGCACTAGTTTTGATAAATCCCCCCACCATATGTTTCATGATGGGGTTCTGTGATTTATATACATGTCTCCTTCAAGGTCCTCATATAGGTGTAAGAGAAATAGCTTGATGATCCCAGTGAATAAAATCAAGAAATGCAGTATTAGTGGGAGGAAGTGGATTATGTGTTTACTTAGCATGAAATGTTGTTGTCTTCATTTTTATGTGGATATAACTCTGACTCCCAGTAATAATTTTCCACCAGCAGATGTTGCTGTCTCTGACCTGTTCTCCTATTTTACAAGCATCAGCAAGAGAAAGAGAAGAATTTCATGTTTTCATCAGGAATTTATGACTTTCAAAGACATTCTCTGGGCAGAGTCCCACCTCTACTATTAATAATTTGCAGTATCTTGAATAAATTCGCCAGACTGCTAGAAGTAGACAGAATACACCAAAATAATGAACAGATATAAGATTATTTTTCTCTTGCTGTCTACATTTCCAGAAGTCTGGGCTAGGGTTCCTACTTACTTTGGGAGTCCAATCAGGGTTCCTACTTACTTTGGGAGTCCAATCATCTATTTACCATATTAAGGCTACTTTCACGCTGGCTTTAGGCTTTTCCAGCAGGCTGTTCTGGCAGAGGATCCTTACTACCGTTTGCAAACAGAAGTCCTCTGCACACTGTGGTTTTTGTCCGTCAGCCTCTCAGCATGTTTGCCATGCTGCGGCTATATTTCTGGTTGGTCCCCATTATAGTCAATGGGGGCGTGTGAACTTCCGACAGCACACGTGTGCAAACGGTGGTATGGATTGGGCAGGCTGTTCCCCTGCCGGAACAGCCTGCCAGAAAAGCCTACCGCCAGTGTGAAAGTGGCCTTAGTTGAGTTTGTGTCTGCTTTGTTTTTTTGGGGAGTCTGGAGTCATTTTGAGGTAACGAAGGGATCATATGCACTAATTTATATTGGGGACATGTCCTACATAAATGGATGGGACATAATGGGAAAAATTGAGTTGCACACTACTTCACTTTGGAATCTCACTTTTACATGGTGGCGTGTGGTCCATGAAACACAGTGTTTTACTGATGACTTTACTGTGTCATAAAGATCAATGATGTGGGAGTTCCAGCCAGACCATGGCTCTATGGTTGGAAATTCAAACGACGCTGTAAGTAACAAACAGTAGACCCACTGATCAGGCCAGAACTTACATCATAGATCACTATGGTGCAGGGAGCCCAGACAAGTCTTTGTCAGTGCTAGAAATGTAGACATCACATGGATCATATTTTCAAGTCCCACACATGGCTGTTTGAAAGCAGCCTTAGTGTCACTTCTCAAGTGTTGGCAGGTATGGTCTTTGAAGAATCTCCCAGCATGTTTATGCTCAACAAGTAACTTAAAGGGGTTATCCCACGAATAATGTAAAAAATGAAAATCAGACATCCTATAGTACATGACAACCTCTTTCTAACAAAGCTAGAACCAGCCCTGTACCTCACATGGCTCCAGAGATCTCCCCATCCATTGCTCTCCTAGATTTATATCAAGCTGACAGCTCAGGGGAGTGTCTTTTCTGCTGCAGCTAAGGAGGCGTGTCTCAGCTCTCCCTATCACAGCTCAGGAGGCAGTTAAAAGTTGAAACTGAGCATGTGCGGCCTGCTCAGTGAATAGGTCAAAGAAATAAGAAATTAAGTGGTCCTATAGAGATACATTTTATTGAATAACTCAGCAGCTATTCAAAATTTTTAATGGCATGCAGTTACAAAAGTATTCAGATCCAGGTGCTGGTTTGAAAACTGTAGAATATTTTTCGTGGGACAACCCCTTTAAGATATACATAGCTACTTAATGGACTTTAAAGGGGTTATATCATGAAAATGAAAACCAGACATCATACAGTGCATGAAAATCTCTTTCTTAGTTAGAACCATCCCTGTACCTGACGTCCTCTCCTGACCATTGTGTCTACGGACCATGGGGTTGCTGTAAAGCAATTTTCTTTCTAAATGCTGTTAAGAACAGCTCAGACTAGATGGCTGTCCCCATAATCATGTTAAAAAAATAGAATTAAAAAACTCTGTAATCAGAAAATAAAAATATTAGAAAAAATAGAACATGTGTTATCTAGTTTTAACTGGAGATAACATTTTTGGTGACACATTTCCTTTAAATATTCCCCATACTTTAGTCACTGGTGGACCACATACACTTAAAAGTTACACTGATGACATCTTGTGGCAGAACGTAACTGAATAGGTTTGCATATCTCAGTTTTTAAAGCTGTACAAAATAAAAGTTGGATTAAATGGCTAATTTGAACCATTTTTGACATTGAAAATAATACACAAACTACTAGTATGTCAGTTAATCCACAACACTTGGCACAAGCCACTCTCATTTTTTTGTATTTTTAAAACACAGTCTCTAATCTGTCAGATTAGGGCGTCATGTTGATGGTTGGATCATTTGCATGAACTATCTGGCAGATGACTGATCATCATTGCGGTGATCATGATTTTTTGTGCCCAGATAGCTTTAGCCATTAGGTGAACCCTTTCTAGGATGATATTAATGAATTATGTTGCAGGCTGTAATATTGAAACCTCTGACAAACCTCTGACATTAAGAGGAAGGCCCTCTCAAATATGTTCTAGATGAATGTGAAGAAATTCGGATCATTGCTTGGCCTATAAAACTTCTCACGTCTATTAGACACTGTCCATAAGGAAATATAGTATCTCCCGAATCTCCTCTCACCCAGATAAGTCAGTACTCTCTGCTCTGCACTGATGAGGAGCAATCAACCTGAGGCTGTCTGCAGATGAGATGCTGGCTTATTATCCAAGTCATGTCTCAAGGTCTGTTTAAAAGGTTGAACATTGACTTATAGGATAGCTACCTTACATCTGGTTGCATCAGAGGCAGAGTTTGCCAATAGCTCATTTGCATACCCTATTCCCAGAGGAGCGTTGCCTGGCCTATAAAATTCCTTGTGACTCCTCCAAATCCTAAAATTCCCATAGATACAGTACACTCTAAACTTTTGTAGAAGGCCTTCCCAGAAGAGCTGCATGAGGGACAAATTCTATATTGGCCTCATGCACATAACTGTATGTATTCTGAAATTCACAAATACGGATACTGTCCACGTACCAACTGTATTTTTTTGCATAGCAATTGCCTTAAATGGGTCTGTAGACCACATTTTGTGAACCAGAATAGAACATGCTCTATGGTTTGCGGAAAAGCTCACAAATGACATATGATTGTGTGCATGAGGCCTAATGGCTACGGACTTAGAATGGGATGTCGTAAAAGCTCATGCAGGTGTACCTTGTAGGTGTCCCAATAGTTTTGTCCACATAATATATGACACTGGCCAACACTGGTAGAATATCTGCATGAAGGTGTGCCCCGCTTTTGGTCACCTAATAATCAGCTGAATCTTGACCGTAGCACCTTCCCCCGCCCCCCCCCCCCCCCAAAGTAAATGATGGATGTTCAATCCAGCCAACCTTGGGAACTTCATATCCTAGATTCTGAAAGATAGCATTTGTCTATTGGTGACCTAGATTTATCTCTGGTGACAAAGTGGTTAGACAATAATGGTGATTTAAAACAAGATCGTTGTATATCATATTCCTCAGCTGATGACAGACAAGTTGATGTCATTATTGTGCTTTTACGATAACGGTAATGGACAGCAAACCAAATATTAATGTGCTATTTCTTTGTTTAAATCCAATAGTTTCAACCTCCCTTTGAAAAATAGGTGCATTATAAAAATACCATTAAATGTGAGAACAAATATCATTGAGATGCCCTTTTCCTGTCCCAGCTATGGCTTCTGAACTAGAATTAATTTAATTGCATTGTGTTGTTATCCACTATACTTGGTGTACTTTGCTGCCATATAGTGGCCATTGTTCTCTTTGGTTTTATGAAGTTATCTATGTTTGTAATTCATTGTCACTCTATGAGCTCACATCCTGTCTCCTGCTCTATCTTCCTGTTTGTAAGACATACGTCACAAAGCTGGAGAGAGGATTTTCCTTTGACCTCCATCATCATTTCTCAAGGTACATTCAATAAATTATTTAAAGGCATTGCATCTCCTACCCTGGAATGCTATACGCAACCAGTGTTGCTAGGAGAATCATTATAGCAAGTTCACGGTCTTCAATTGCTTGTACAAGAAATTGCCACTATTTTTGTTTATTATTTAACTGGGAAAGGGGTGCAGCTTACTAGGAAAGGGCGCTTCCTAACATGCAACATTTTGCACCAAATGTGCGCCACAATTGTGTCAAAATTCAGTTTCAAATTAAGCCAACCAATAGGTTGTTTAAAGTCAGGGGCGGACTTGTCCATAGACCCTACAGGGAAATTTCCCAGGTGGCCACCGGAGCCCTCCTCACGGTCGCTGGCTGGGTACATATGATCCTCTCAACATTGATGCTAGAAGCATCAAGTACTTATGCAACTGGCTGGTGGCCACAAGTGCCCTCCTGCATTCAAATGTATTGCAGTCCTCAGGAGGATGATACAGTTGAATACTACAGTGGGGGAGGCAGTATTATATGCTGCACTGTTGTATTACATCCTGCTGAGGCAGTATTTTGTTCTGCATTTTGGAATTTGGTTCTGCTTGGGTGGTATTTTGTGCTTCATTAAGGTACTACTATCCCCTCCTGCTTCTACCTTCCCTGGCTACTTGTGCTGCCTTGCCTTCTCTCAGTTTGGACCCGCCTACAACATAGGAGCCCTATTGTTTTTTTTTTTTTCTAGGGCCACTTTAAGGCTATTTTCACACCTGCGGCACGGGGCTCCGGCAGGCTGTTCTGGTGGGTAAACAGCCCGCCGGATCCGTGCTGCCGCAGGTGCACATGTGGGGCCAGAACTACGCTCCGGCCCCATTCACTGTACTGGGGGCGGGCCACGGATCCGGCCGCAGCACGGCAACCCCTGCTGAGAGGCAGTTTCTGGTCCTGCACCAAATTTGTTATCTAGTTTAACCCCTGATAATGTATAGCTACAAGTTATGATAGATGTTATCTGGCCACATCTACTTTTGTAATCTATCGGAAATATAATCATTAGACAGTTATTGCTATAAACCCTATGCCAGTCAGAAATTGGAATATATCTATTCTAATAATTACTTTTGTGGTGATGTAATGACAGCTAGGTTAAGGGTGGTGGCAATGACTTCATGTGCCTGCTGAAGTGTCTGTTTTTTGCCATTTACAGGAATTAAAACTTCTCAATTCCAGCTAATTTGCCAATATGATTTCCTGCACAGGTGCTGTAGACAACTTTCTAACCTTCATTTATTTTTGCATAGCATAAAAGATAGGCATATATTTGGTGAAAATGTTAAAGAATCACTAGTATACATTAATAACTGGTTTGTCATCTAAAGCTCCAAGTGGATTTGGTAGGAATGTGGTGCCATCTGGTGGATATAAAAATTCTTACATGGTGTATGCATACCCAAAATCTTATATTTGCTATGCATGGATGCAAAATCAGGGTATATAAAACTCGGCCTGTAAGCAGGAGCTCTTCAGTTTTTAAAACCCATGATACCCATAGAACGGGGTCTCTGGAACCTGCCTGATGCTGCCACTATGAATGGAGAAGTGGTCATGCAAGGGAGGCTGTCTCTATTCCCGTCTAAATGTCTAAGGGCAGCCATACACATTCCATAGCTGTTTGCCAAGCGACCATTCAGCCAAAAGCTCTCTCTCTCGACTCTCCCATACATGTTACATATGAAATCATGTAGTACATGACAATACCTTTCAAACAAAGCTAGAACCAGCCCTGTACCTCACATGGATCCAGAAATCTCCCCATTCATTGCTCTGCTACATTTATATCAAGTTGACAGCTCAAAAGGAGTGTCTTTTCTGCTGCAGCTCAGGAGGCGTGTCCATGCTCTCCCTATCACAGCTCGGGAGGCAGTTGAAGGATGAAACTGAGCATGTGCGGCCATCTCATTGAGCAGGTCAAAGAAATAAGAAATTAAGTGGCACTATACAGATACATTTTATTGAACTCCTCAGTGGCTATGCTAAATTTTTAATTACATGCAATTACAAAAGTATTGAGATCTAGGTGCTGGTTTCAAAACTATAGAATATTTTTCGTGGGACAACCCCTTTAATGGGGAGAGGCTAGAAAATCGCTGTCACCTATGGCGGCAGCTTATCTCCCGGGAGAACAAAAGGATCAGGTGAAAATATTCACTTTGTCTGATCCTTCTCCCTCCCATCATCAGTCGGGGGACAGTTGGAAGCTCACCCCACACATTACACTTTTGGACGAACAATATGTTGATGTGTATGGAGGCCTTCAGAATACCCTTTTAAGTTACCAAGAATTTCTCCATTCTGGACACACAAACACTACTGTAAAGGAGGATTTACATGGCCCAATATTCGGGAACAACCATCTGCAGCTGATCATTGAAACGGTCATTCGTGCAGGCAAGTAAATTCTCGTTTCTGAGAAGCAGATTGTGCTGTCTAAACAGCACTTTGCTGCCCAGAAACGCTACAACCGTATGAGGACGAGTGATCGCAATAGCAATACTGTGGAAGTGATCGCTGCATGTAAATGCAGTGCATCACCTCCACCGAAGGAGCAGCTGGTTGTCGGGAAGGAAAGCTTCCTTCCAAATAGTCGGTTTCTCCTCTACACATAAATCCACCTTTTAAAAAAACACAAATTTAGGTATAATTTTCAAATGATGTCGGGGGAGAGTCATGAGCTTCCCACAGATATCAGACTGTTGGCTGAACCTTCTGGGCTTAGACAACAATCCACTCGTGACATAATTTCATTTAATAGAGAATGGTGTAACTAACACATTTCTAAATCACTTTATTTAAAAAAAAAATATGCCTGCATCCACCTGAAGAAAAGCTGTAAAGACATGGCTACTAGGGGTGCCGCTTCCACCTAAGTTGCAGTCCACTGCCTGTTGTCAGGCATGATCCATCTGTGGTAACAGACTCAGAAGATGGCTGAAAGGAAGTGGGGGGGGGGGTGTCAAAGCTAGCTGAGCACCTCAGCCTGATTTAAAAAAACTGTGTCTACTCCGCTTCTGAACATCACAGGCGGCTTCTGCCTTTCTGTGTGATTTATCCCTCCTAATCAGTTACGTGAACTCCAGATCTCAAAATAAGGGAAGTAAGGGAAATGATGTCACAGCAGTACAAGTGCTGCCAGAAGAGAGAAGCATCCTGCTTCTGAGAGAAATGCATCTCGCTGTGTAGCTGAAAAAGGGAATAATATGGTTGAAAAAACATTAGGAACACCAAAATATAACTGTTCCTTCACAGTTATGACTGTTCAAAGCACAGTCACTATGCAAACTTTTTTTTTTTAAACTCAGGTACACTTTAAGAATACTGTTTTAATTACCATAAAGCTCTTCATTCTGGACACACAAACACTACAACACAAAATTAGGTATAATTTTCAATTTTATTTATAACAATATTCTGTGTTATTTAAGTTGTAAAGTAATCCAGCAAAAATTATTAAAACTCTTTTTGTAACCCTGCCTCCCTCAATTCAGCCCGATAAAACCTCTTGAAATGAGTGCTTTTCAGATTTAACAAATAAAAATACTGCATGTTAACATAACGTACCATTATCATATCTGAGAAGATGAAACCAGAAAGAGAGTGCACGAGAGAAGGATGATTTACTGTTAAAAAGAAAACAAATCAAAGAAATAGTACATCTTACAAGGCCCTTTTGGCAGAGGAGACTTGTTGGAGGGTGTGCTGGCAATATCGGAGCAATCTATGGAATGTGATTTGGACTAATGGAACAAGCTCAGTTGGGATGAGTCAATGAAATGATGATGACAAAAGAATAACGTTTACATAGTAAGGCTATATAGTGCAACAATATCCTCTAAAACAAACATTTCTAAGAAGAAAAAAAATGTGTAGTCTGCACATCAGTGGCTGTTTTGGCTAATACTGCGGGAACAAAACCACCACTGTGTGAATTGTCATCCTAGGGCTTAAAGGTGCAAACATAAATTTCAACAGTTTCTTCTGTTATCCATTTACATTGGAGATATTACATTAATGTTTCAAGTTATTGCCTAACTCTTACATTCCTAGAAGCATGTTCATATTTTAAGATGATCATGACCAGGCCTCTCCAAGACTCATTTAGAAACCTTGTCATACTGGTAGATGGTGACCCAGATGACACCCCATCCTTACTTCTAACTGGTGATGAGGATTACAGGTTATGACGACCATACACTAGGAATCGGAGATGCTTATAGTTCAATTCTATTACACTGCTACCAAATGTGTGCAAACTGACCTGAAAATCTTAACTCTAGAGGAAAAAGAAATGCCATCATCTACTGCAAAAGTGGCAGTTACAAGGCGGTTTTTGAGTTACCGTGACTTTTCCACTCAATCACACAACTACCTTGACCTGGCTATTACTTTCAAGGCATTTTACGCTTCTGTGAAAAATAGTAAAATCGAAAAGCACAATAAATTGTACATGAGCAGAGGAAAAAAAAAATAGATGTAAACAGATGATGATGCAAACTGCATGAAATGAAAATTGCCCATCACGGTCAGTTCATTGTCGTAAGGCAAAGCCACCAGGCACGGAAATGTTAGTGATCAACTGATACAGGAACATACATAAGCTTAAAGTGTAGCCAACGCATACACACAGCGGAGGTGGCGCTGCACTAATACTCATGTAAAGGCACTCTACAGTCAACTAAAATCTAGCTACACCACCCTCTGCAATGTTACTAGTTCCTATTACACTGATAGGCTCAATATTGGACCAGCCCAAAAACTAGTCATCGCCCCTGTATGTGTGTCATAGGTCCAATTTAAAAGTGCAGTGCCACAAGAGAAAGAAAAGAAAAAAAAAAAAAAAAGAGAACATTCTTAATAATTTAAGAGATTGTGCTAAGGCCCACCCCCACCTATGCTCACCTCCTATAGTGTAGTATGTAAAGAGGGTGAATTAACCATAAAGATCACAATCTATTACAAAAAGACTAGTGGGGATTAGAGTGAGAAAGGAATAACCAAGTGAATGTGCAATAAAAAAAAATCTATATAACTGCAGATTATTTTTAAAGGAAAAGATAATTTTTGGATTTTGGAATGGTTTGAAAAACTTTAGTTTCTTTAGTCAGAAAGTTAACCTTTTCAGATTGAAATATGAAAATCAACGTCTGCCATTTTTCCATCTCCTATGATCTAATTTTTAGGAATTAAAGAAGCACAAAAGCATTTTTTTCTTTACTTCTAGGGAGTACCAAATGTGCTGCAAAAATAAAAGGAAAAACAGAACAAAAAGCCCTATGAAGGTAATGGTACTGGAAGCAAGACAAAGCTTTTTCTGGAGCACATTCATTGTTGGGGGAGTCTTTTCTCCAGCTCGGGTTGTTCTTTTGGCTTTCCAGTAATCAGGCACAATATTAATCTACAGAAGCAGCTGTTGGAAGGTGGACCATGACGATGGCAGCTATCCTTTCATGTCTTCACACAAAATGCCAAGAATTCCAGTCCAATAATTTACCTGTTCAGCTGCAAGATGCTATGGCAGTGATGGGGCTGAACCTCAAAATGCAGAGAATTATTCATCTGAAGCGTATACGCTGCTAACCCCACAAAAGGCTCGAGCAAAACAAAATACCAAAACACTCTCTTCATAAAAAGGATTAAAAAAATAAAAACAATTTAAACCTATTATGTACTGTATGCTGTAGCTAAAACATGAAGCAGGTAAAGAAAGTAGTAGATACAGAATCGCTCGTTTGACGCGTTTCAGTCCGGTTACTTTGTACCATGCTGGCAAATTATGAAGTGGATAAAATAACGTAACAGTCTTGATTAAAAGGCCAGCCCTTGAAATAATAAAGCACCCCCTCTCGTGTGTGTATGACTCCTCTTCCTCTTAAGACGAGCTGCCTATCTTGTATCTTTCTTTGCTTCTCTCTCTTCATCTCTCCTAGATCTGCTTGACAAGGTCTGCCACTCGTGTTTATTGCAGAGTCCTGTTACAGGCAAGTCCGTGGGCAAGGAGGTGAAGGATTTCAGACAGGTTCCAGAAAATAATGGCAAGGAAAAAATATATTTATAATACTGAGATCAATATAAAAGTAGTCCTTCATTTATACACTTTATACACCGTTAGGTTGTGTGTGTGTTTTCGCCATAATTTTTAAAAGTTTTGTTTATTAATTTTTTTTCTTCTTTTACTAAAATTTTCACCCTATGCCAAAGGGTCTGAGAAGTCGTCCTCTCCTCCGCGGGACAGCAGCTCTCGCTTTTCATCCGTGCTTGCTAGAGAATTTCTGCTATTGTGAGCTCCCATGTACAAAGTGGCATAGACTGGATTAGTGAAGTTTGTAGGCTGCAAGTGAAGAGATACAAAATAAAACACAATTTAGGATTGAAATCAAGTGGTGAAAAAAAATGTCAAGTACTGTACAGAAGTCGCAGAACTATGGTGTCTCCAAATGGAGTGAGAAGTTGGTCCCAGGCCCTAGTACTATAAATACTGATTAACAGTTGGGGTGGGAGGAGGCACGGCACACTTGGTTACAAGTTGCATATTGGGACCAAAAACCTACAGGTTACACTTCTATGTAGTTAATGGTTTGTAACTAGAGTTACCATATTTTTCGCCGTATAAGACACACCTGATTATAAGACGCAACTAGGTTTAAGAGGAGGAAAATAAATATAATATAATATATATATATATATATATATATTTATTTTATTTTTCAGCAGAACCTCAATCTTCATCTGACCTCAGATCAGACCTCCCGAATCTTTATCAGACCCACAACTTATTAGACTTCAGATAAGATCTTCCCCAATCAGACCCCCCACTTTATCAGACCTCAGATAAGACTTTCCCTAATCAGTCCTCAGATCAGAGCCCCCAATCCTCATCAGACCTCAGATTACACATTAAATAAATTCATTTAGCTCTCCTGCTCTGGATGGTGTGCTCTTCCAGCACTCATCGCTCCCTGGCCTTCTTGTGGGCCCCATGCTGCACAGTGACCTGACGTCACACAGTGTCAAGTCATAGTTCACGCCTACATGCAATATGACCTGACGTTTTACGCAGCGCCCGGCAGAAAACCAGAAAGTGGCAAGTACAACCAGCACTATAGTCACTACTCTCTTCACCCACCTCCTGCACACTAATGAGTGCTTCCATAATGGAAGCGCTCATTAATATTCACTTTCTAAGACACACTGCCTTTTCCCCCCACTTTTTGAAGAAAAAAAAGAGCATCTTATAAAGCAAAAAATGCGGCAATTTTTCTTATTACACAAATGAAAAACTATATGTGCTTGGACTCTTAGTCATAAGTGGCATGTATGGCCTCCGCACATCTTCAACTCTTATTTTTAGGGGTGTTCTGCGTTTAGGTTTCAGTTTGGATCAGAATTTTAGCCGCAAACACGGCTTTTTGATCAAGTTTACGTAACATTACAGTATGATGCAAAATTGCATGAAGGTGCCAAAGAGTGTGAGGGGTTTAAGTGTTGAGGGGAGGAGTTAATGGATACAAAGTATATTCAGAAGCAGTTATAGCAGCCATGCCTTCACTAATGCTGCTCTAGTACCTTATCTGGATCTAAAGTGAAGTCAGCATCCAGTAGTTCCCCGACATCATCGTCTGGCTCTCCTTCGTACATTTTGTAGGTTGGATTGCCAATTTCTACATTCATGGCTCCATTGGTCATTCTTTGATGCTGGAAACCTTTAGCCCTGAAGGAAAAAATATATATGTCAACTATCAAAGTTGCAGCTTACAGACAGAAACTGCCACTCCCTACATGGAAAATAACCACGTTACACACATTCCATATTGAATATTATGCATTGAAATGCACTAAATAATTACAATATTTCTTACCCACTCATTCGATGCCTATACCACAAAAATACTCCCACTCCAAGAATTACAAGCAGCAGTATCAAAACGACTGGAATGATAATTGAGGCCGTTGCTGCAAAAGATTCAGATCATTGATAAAAACGTCAGTCTACAGAAAAGATTATGTAAAAAATATTACAATAAATGATAACTAATGGCAGTTGTGAGTCATGACACTCACTAACCACTAGAATAAACAGCCCCCTATGCTTTTGGCTCATTCATCTCCAGATCTTCTAGCTATTTTCATGGGGCTGCGACTGAACTGACTGGGACTATAATAAGCAGGCAGTACCCTTGGTGATATGGTCATTGGCTCCATGGGTCACGAGTGTAGACGCAACATCCTTTAGACTTGTGGCCACGCTGATCATCCTGATATTGGCTTCAATTGCAAAATTTAAAGGGGTTGGGCCATGTCAGACATTGATGGCATATCACTTGGATATGCCATCAATGTGAGATGGGTGCGGGTCTCAGAGGAGCAGGTCTGGACAGATGGATCTGAACATGCCATATCCTTTCAGAATTGGCCACCAGAAGTGCCCAACAGCGGCTTAATCCCTTCTGTCTATTCAGAATACATGGACGCTCAGCCCAGCAGAGTATGCATACACATGGGGAAGTCAGGAGAATGAGATAACAGCTCTCTAAAAAGCAAGACCAGGTTCACCTCCTCTTTCTCTAGTATGCTTTAGGTTACAAGGTGACTTTTATATGGTACAGAACTATTTTAATTTTTCGGTTAACTTTTTGTGTTTTGAGGGCCTTGCATAAAAGGGGGAGGCCAACAAATGCACAATGCTGACAATACATTTTAATAGGACGTTGTCTGAGAATGTACTGTAATACCTTATGAACGTACCTGCAGAAACTGAACACTACTATATTTATGGATACTGGTCATGCAGTAAAGATGCGCTGTACATGCATGCGATGGCTTCAGCCGAACACTAGCCTCTGTGGTCAAGTGCAATACATGCTACCATTACCACGGAGGCCAGTGATTGGCTGCAGTGGTTACACCTATGTACATCATTGCTGTAGCTAGGTAAGCAAAGACTGGTGGGGGACCACTGGAGCGTTAACAGCTGAGTAATGGTTGGATTGGTATTCCCTTGAGGTGCAACTCACTGAAGAGTATATATAATATAACGGCACCCTGTGAAGAACTCACTGAATGAAAATCATATATACTTACGAGAAGATGTCTGCGTTTGCCCTACAAGCGTTTCACATGTTGGACCAGTCATCTCCGATGTGCATCTAGAAAAGAATATTTATAGTCAGATAAAGGATTACTGCTGTGGTTATCGAGGGTATATTTTCAGCTTGAAAGGAGATTCATCAAACAAAATGTGATTTCAGGTATGGCACTTTAGAGGGTCTCATTAAAGGGGTTGTGCAAGAATGATGGAAGGAGGCAATCCCCCCACTGGGCCAGACCAGTAATAGAAAGATTACCTGCTTCATGATGCTGGCTCCCCACCAGGCCTGGGCTTCCTCGCTGTAAACATCCGATTTGACATCACCGCAGCCAATAACTGGCTGTGACGGTGACCGGCTTCCCTTACATGATGACAAATAGTCACATGACATAAGGGGATCCATTCGCCGTGGCGGCCAATGATTAACTGTGGTGATGTCAAACAGAGGTTTACAGTGACGAAGCCCAGCGGAGCGGCCCATGGCTGGAGGAGAAGGAGTGGGGAGCCAGCACCAAGAAGCAGGCTTTTTACAGGTCTGACCAAGTGGGGAGGTTTGGCAAAACACCCCCTTTCTTCCACAACCCCCTTAAAGAACTCATCGTTCATACTCAATGCATTTCTTTGAAGCATTTCTGCATGGACTGTAAATAAGAACTTTCTGATCTAATATCACATACATATTACCGAGCACAGTTGTATTTTCATGCAAAAGACTAGATTCTGAAAAACTTAAAGGGGTTGGCCACCCTAAGTATCAAAAATCCAAAGTTCCCCCAGACAATAGCCAACACTATGAAGTATTTCTCAGGTGACATGTACTGGCTGTACGTCATTTATCTAACCTGTTCACCATGACACACTTCCCTGGAGGAGCTCCCTCAGACAGGCTGTGTGGGAGGAGCAGCTGCAAAGTGAAAGTAAAAATCCCATCATGCACTGCAGCAAGCATGTCTAGAGGAGCAGTCACATGACCTCCCCGCCCACCTGTGTTCCCATAGAGACAAGAGCCCCTTAGATAATATCAAAAACCCAGTTATCAGTGAATAACTGTTGTACAGACATAGCAATACAAAGAACGCCCCAGTCCCAACAGTAAAGGGGGGGGGGGGTTACCCTTTTCATAAATTTGCTGTGGGGCCCAGTCATTTCTAGTTGTGCCACTGGATGTAAGCCAAAACAGAATGGAGGGGGGGGGGGGGGGGGAGTTATCATTTCCCTTGTTCCTAAAAAGTGTCGTCAAAAAGTTGCAAACTATGGGACAGATTTATCAAAACTGGTGTAAAGGAAAGCTGGCTTGGTTGCCCATAGCAACCAATCAGATTCCACCTTTCATTTTTCAAAGCTCATTTGGAAAATGAGAGGTGGAATCTGATTGGTTGCTATGGGCAACTAAGCCAGTTTTCCTTTACAGCAGTTTTAATAAATCTCCCTCTATGTGTTTGCAAATTTTTAACTGCGCTTTTTTTTTTTTAAAGGGCGTGACAATGGCAGAAACAGGGCGCGACCAGTCACCCCAACAAATTTATGTTCATTTTCACCAGTTTTCTGACTCAAATGAAGCCAGAAATCTATGGCAGCTCTGAGCTGTCATAGATTTCTGTTTAGGTGCACGCACTGCACAAATCGATCTGCTGACATACAGAGGAGCCTCCTGTCTATCATCATACGACCTGCTCCCAGCTGACAGCCCATCAATCATCTATGAATATATGACTACCCTTTATCTGGGAAAAAAGGGAAAATGAGTAGTCAAATAGCTATATATAACGTACAACGTACAGGGGGGTCACAAGTCTCATAGTCACACATCACTATATATAATGTACAAGGGGTCACACATCACTATATACAGTGTACAGGGGGTCACACATCATTATATATAATGTACAGGGGGTCACACATCACTATATATAATGTACAAGGGGTCACACATCACTATGTATAATGTACAGGGGGTCACACGGCACTATGTATAATGTACAGGGGGTCACACATCACTATATATAATGTACAGGGGCTCACACATCACTATGTATAATGTACAGGGGGTCACACATCACTATATATAATGTACAGGGGGTCACACATCACTATATATAATGTACAAGGGGTCACACATCACTATGTATAATGTACAGGGGCTCACACATCACTATGTATAATGTACAGGGGGTCACACATCACTATATATAATGTACAGGGGCTCACACATCACTATGTATAATGTACAGGGGGGTCACACATCACTATGTATAATGTACAGGGGGTCACACATCACTATGTATAATGTACAGGGGCTCACACATCATTATGTATAATGTACAGGGGGTCACACATCACTATATATAAAGTACAGGGCCCTGATTTATCACACCTTCACTCCAGAATTCTGTCTTCAAAAAGTCGCACGATAGGGCTTTTGCGACTTTTTTGCGCATTTTTTTGCGACTTTTTGCATGTGTACACAACTCACTCCAGTTTGTAATATGGGTGGAAAAGTGGGTGTGGTTAGCCATGTTAATGAGTTTCACTCCAGATTTATCATTGTGACTTTTTTAAAAAAGTCGCAAAATAGTCGCAATCTCACTCCAGGAGGAGGGTGGAGTAGGAAAAGTGGAGTAGCTTCTCTAGACAGAAGTGTTAGGTTTAAGGACAAGCCACATTTATCAAACAACCTGTGACGTTTGATAAATGTGGCAGACAGTACTCCAACACAGACTGAAGCAAAACTGACTTCAAATGTTTTCCTAATGATAAATTCCCCCCCAGGAGTTCACACATCACTATATATAAAGTACAGGAGTTCACACATCACTATATATGTACAGGGGTCACACATCACTATATAATGTACAGGGGCTCACGGCATCACTATATATAATGTACAGGGGCTCACGCATCACTATATATAATGTACAGGGGCTTACGCATCACTATATATAATGTACAGGGGGTCACGCATCACTATATATAATGTACAGGGGGTCACGCATCACTATATATAATGTACAGGGGGTCACGCATCACTATATATAATGTACAGGGGGTCACGCATCACTATATATAATGTACAGGGGGTCACGCATCACTATATATAATGTACAGGGGGTCACGCATCACTATATATAATGTACAGGGGGTCACACATCACTATATATAATGTACAGGGGTCACACATCACTATATACAGTGTACAGGAGGTCACACATCATTATATATAATGTACAGGGGGTCACACATCTGTATATACAGTATAAAGGGGGTCACTGTACAGGGGTTCACAGATCTCTGTATGCAGTGGTGGGGGGGTCACACATCAGTATATACAGTGTATGGTGGTGGTGGTAACTATTACTGTATACAGGGGGTCACACATCACTATATACAGTATAAAGTGGTGATCACATATCACTGTATTGGGGGCATCATGTATCACTATATACAGTGTGCAGGAAGGAGAGGGCACATATTTACAGATGACATCAGTGACTGCTGCTGATATCACTGACCTCAGCCATACTGACAGCTCAGAAGGGGTTAAAGCTCCTGACCTGTTGGTCTGGCTGGAATAAACATGTCTGTGATAAGATCACATTGCAGAGTGGTCATAGACAGGACAGACACTAGGATTGCTCACACTTTGTTGTCCACAGCACCTTCCTGACTCTGCTACATCACTGCAGTCAGTGAGGTCCATCACATCTTCTCCTCAGTCTCTCTTCCTCTTGCAAAGTTTCTTTATTTCAGCGTCTAACAAGTTTCTCTGCTAAGCCCCTTCAGCCCTGTATAGCCAGGACTGCAGTCACAGCAGAAGGAAACTTCTCTGACACAAGCAGGGTGCCTTTAGGACCCAGGAGCAGCACACTCCTTCCATGGACTAGTGCACGTGCAGGCATGGATGAGCCAGGCAGCTATGAGAACAGCACTGAGGGGGCGTGGCTTCCAATAGCAAGGAAGCCAGGCAGATTTGCTGCAGAAGATATATTAGGAAGTTTATTGTCTCCCTGCTTTCTTTAGAGTTTTAATAAGTGCTAACAAAGTGGCCAACCCCTTTAACATTAGGAACATTTCCTCTGCTGTATGTTGTATCAATCCTTATGCCCCCTAGACCTAGCATTCCTTACTGGCATTCTGGCATCTCGGTGATCCGGTTGATGGTGCATGTTCCTCCATTCTTACAATAATTATCACATGTCATACACGACTTTGCAATGCGTCCATCCTTGCACCTTTAGAAAAACATGAAACAGATCACAAACCTAGAATAAACTCTGTCCCTGTCCCCATTATTACAAGGAAAACTGCAGAATGACCAAAATTCCCATAAGGGCCGACAGTGATAACAGGCTTTCTATTTCCCACAGACATCATGCAAACTGACTTACGTGCAGATAACGTCCCCACCGTTCACATTGCATTTGCCATCTTTGCATCTAGCGCAACGGTTTTTCTCACATCGGCTGCCTTCAAACAGATGAGGGCAGCGGCACTGCTTGGTTCCATTTGCAGTGAGCTGCTGGCAGATTCCATTATTCTCACAGTACCCAGTACATTTTTCTGTAGGACAAAAAAAAAGTCTCAAGTTAGATTCCAAAGCATTCACAAAACAAATTAAATGACTCCAGAATTACTCTCCAATATGCTGACGGGGACACTTGTAGCAGTAGCAATCATTAAAGCTGTTCCGATGCACCTCTCCTGCTATCTAGCTCCATGCGGCAAGAAATAAGGGGCTAAAATTGACAAACTTACAAACTTCATCCAGGTGATAAGCCTGTGACATGCCTATTAACTTAATTATTTTTTTTGAAATTTGCAGTGATGACTGGCTGCCTCCCTACTGTGAGCCGCAGCACTGGAATACTGCCATTTAATAACCTGAAATAAAGATGTGTAGAAACACATATCACAAGCATTTAGATCTCAATTATCCTGCCCATAATCTCAAAATAGAATTGGTTTAAGGGGGATCTGTCAGCAGCTTTGACCATATTAAACTGTTGACAGCACTAATTGTTAGAGCCCAGGGAGAGCAATACAAACAAACCATTTGATGAGTTTTTAGGAGTAGTGAGAATATGAAGTTTTATTCTGCCAGATTCTACTCCTTAAGTGCATTAGAGACGGAGCTTCACTGTGAAATACGGCGTTTTGAGCCTTTTTATAGCCTTTTTTTGCTCTACGTGATAGCTGTAATTTTCTCCTGGTTGGATACTACAGCTGTCACTCACAGCAGAGTGGCACTGAAACAGATGAATACAGAGAGTGCTTCACTGTTGAAGCTCCACCTCCAGGAGCAGAATCGGGAAGAATACAAATTCATATTCTCCCCACTCCTGATAACAAAAACTCCACAAATGCTTGAACTGCTTTCCCCTTTTAACTGCTGTCTGTGTGCAGAGACCTAATGATGCCAATGGAGCTCCTTAACCGTGGACCCTAGGGCCACAGAGTAAAAACACTGCTGTCCAAGCTTATAAATAATCCTTCAATGGGAGCAGTGCTGCAGTAATCTGCATCGTGCACTACAAAATGAATGGAGCTGTGCAGTCCTGACACCAGAGCTACACTGAAACAGCTGATCGGTGGAGGTGAGAGTTGTTTTACCCCTGCTGATCAGAACTGCAAAAATCCTGGAATACCCATTTAACTCATGGTATAAAACTTTCTAACATGGTACACGCTAAAAAAGAGTGTTTTATTATAAAAAGAAATTATGCTCATGGTGGAACACCTCGTGTATTCTATTCACAATGTTGCATTTGACTCCGCACTCAAAAGTGACCCAGAAGAAGCTGAGGTAATGTCACCCGGATGTGGAGCTGGCAGAATTGAACTTAATGCTATTGTTTTTTTCCCGCTGACATAAATCCCATGGGGACAATAAATTTTCAATGGCTACGTACGGTATTGACACTTGTCTCCAATGTAATCAGGAAGGCAGCGGCAGTTTGGTTGGTTGCCAAAGTTGACAGTACAAGAGGCATTGTTTTGACAGTAGTCTGGAGTGCATACTTGCTCCTGGCATGTGGGACCAGTGAACCCAGTAGAGCAGCGACAAGTTGGCAAACCTAAGAAGGATAGTTGGCAAGAACAGAGGTTAATACACTGGTAAACCTGGAGGATGTCTTAGAATCAGTCAATTAAGAGAACATGCTTTGACCAGAGGCTTTAACATTAACTGAACTGACACTAACATTTGTTACCACCTTGTATAATATACAGCGGTCCCTCAATTTACAATATTAATTGGTTCCTGGACGACCATTGTATGTTGAAACCATTGTAACTTGAGTAATCGGTTCCAAAGCCCCAAAATATCAAAGAGAAAATGAAGATTTAAGAGAAATAACCAGATAACTACTACAGCTATTTTACCAGAGAAGTGGCCGTGATTGGTTGGAGTCTGAGACATTGTATGTTGAGTCTAGTTTGGGTCAGAAAAGACCATTGTATGTTGAAAATATTGTATCCTGAGGGATCACTGTAGTAGCATTCCATACACCTATATAGAACCATCTTATCAGGAGCCACCAGTTCTTAAAGGGAACCTGTCACCATAAAAATACAATGCAATCTGCAGCCACCATTTCATAGAGCAGAAGAAGTTGAGCAGTTTTATGGGAAACCAAATCAAGGAAGAAGGTTTGAAATCCTGATGACTGGAATGAATAGGATGCAGCAGTCCAGCAGGTGTAATGTACCCTTCATTGTGTACCCAGCAGCATACATACAGTTGCGGTGGTATGTGAATGGCACTGGCCTGCTTGAAGTTAGGATTCCCTTTTGGTAATATGTGCTCTCATTCCAGATTTATCAAACTGGCTCAGTTTCCCACAACAACCAAGCCAGTTTTCCTTTGCAACAGGTTTGATAAACGCCCTCCAGTTTACCTGTGTGTGATGGGGCACAGTTTCCTCCGTTCTTGCAGTAATCTTTACACTGGTCAATTTCACACCTTTCTCCATGGTAACTTGGTGAACAGCGGCACTTGGCTTGTTTTCTGGCATTCAGGAAGCACTGTCCTCCATTCAAACACTCTATATTGCAAGTATCTGGAATGGATTCTAAGTAGAAAGGTTCAAAAATGTGAAAACAAAATCACAAACTGGAAAATTCTAGCACATAACTGGTTACTGATTCACCTCCACACTTACCATCAGGAGACTGAGAGGGTGATGGAATAGGTATACACGTCCCATTGTCCAGTCTTCTTCCATTTGGACATGTACAGACTGGGCCACTGGGACTCAGCAGACACAGCCACTCGCACTTCTTCCGGTCGCATGGATTTGTCACTAAAGACACAAACAGATAGTGCTTGATCCTTACTGCCCAGATCTAAACTAAGGGTCCATTTGCAGACCCCCACCAATCGCTGAAAACATGGGGCAGAAGCACTGTACTGAGCACTAAGCTCAGTGGTCGGAGGGGGTGGTCTACAGACCTATAACAGGGCTGTGTCCGTACACCGCTAACCTTGCCTCCCTGAGGAGAGCAGAGCTGATCGGCACTGATTTGTTAGACAGCAACATTTTAATTAAACTACTATCAATCACTGTGGAGAATTTCAGCTATTTATTAGGTAAACTGCTGTTTAGATATCCATTGGTTTCAGTATTATTCTGCCACTTATTTCAATTTTTACCTTCAGGTTGCTTATATTGATGATACAGGACAACATCAGTAACGTGGTTAATTCCCCAAGTAAGATTGGTCACTGGGCCGTGTCCAAACTTGTGCACCTTGAAGATGAGGTTGTTAATATAAGTAACTCCATAGATGTAATCCTCAAATATATCAATGCTGAACGGATGAGTGAGACCTATATTTGTAGAGGGCAAAAAACAAACAACAAAAAAACATTTTTACATCTTTCAAGCTGTTACCAGTCACTATTTACCCCTCTTGTATACTACCCTGCATATGTATGTACATGTAGCACTTTTATGGCTTTCTATATACAGTGGGTAAAAAAAATAATAATAATAATTTACTTAAAAAAAAAAAATATATACATACACACACACACACACACACACACACAGGCATGAATGTGCTAGTGTATGTACAGGCTATTAGGTCACTGATGCATCAGTTGTTCCGTTCCATGGCCCAGCACAAAAATACAGAGCACGTCCTATTCTTGTCCACAATTGCGTACACTTATGGGCATTTTCTGTATAGCGCTGGCCCTGTGAGGTCCACATTTTGTGTAATGCACACAGCTGGTATCCGTGTTTTGCAGATCCACAGTTTGGTGTAAATGCACCCTAACTGCTAATAAAAAGCAGATGGTAAATGTGTCAAAGTGGTGGATGTCCGTTCTGTTTGTTTATAGTATTCCAATGTACTAGAAGTCATTTTTATTACACAAACTGAACAATGAAGGTAGGTGTCATTCTGGATTAAATTTATCTATTTCTGTATATGGTAATAGAATTGTAGGCGACCAGAATAGCCAGAGAGAGGACGATCCCCTCTATTAACTCAGAATTCCACAATAGGGTATGTGAAAATCTGTTTTTTTAAACTGGAAACCCCTTAAACAAGATATAAAGTTTTTTTTTATTTTTTTTTTTACTTTTTTCTCCATTTACATACATTAGGTTCCACTGGTTGCCCTTGGAAAACAATAGCTGTCCATCTGCACTTTGCTGTCAAATATGTTACCTAATATGCACTGCTCCCCGAAGAACTCTGAATTTAGCTTCAGAGAAGGATAAAAAAGTGAAGCAAAACATTTTATGGAGCTTTTAGCTGAGGAATGCTGTTCATAAATGGAGTTTTCTTTTATACCATTCTATTACCCGTTCCTAAAGAACGTAGAGAATTTCCTGACCTGGGACACGAGGCACAATACATGTTTTAGTGAGCAGGATATATCAGTTACCTTTTTTGTTACTGATCACAACAACAGGATCTGTTCCATTGAAACGGACGCTGCTGATGATGGATAACTTGGCATCAGCCCAATATAGGCGCTCATTATAGTAATCCACAGCCAGACCTAAAAAATAAGCAATAATTAGAGATGAGCGAACGTGCTCGTAACGCGCAGGCAGCCGCTTCCGTCGGGTGAGGAGGACAGAAGCGGCTGCCTGCGCCCATGCGAGCACAGGGGAGCAGAGCGGTACAGTGCTCGTTACGAGCACGTTCGCTCATCTCTAGCAATAATGTAATGAAATTATATACATAGAAAGAATGGTATTGTCATATAACGATTTTAAAAACTGATCTGGTTATCAGCCATGTGAGAAGTTCGGTGCTTCTTTTATGATTCTGCTCGAGTATCAAACATATAACAGGTTACTTAGCCAAATACAAATGTGTTCACACTCAAAGTGTGTAAATAACAATGCAAAATTGGGACATGAAGGCAAAAGCCTTGACGGACTGCAACACACATCACAACCACTAGGTGGCCACACAAAGGCACACATAGCAAATAGATTTCCGACAGAGGGTCGTGAAATCAGGATTTATTTTTTTCAAAGCTGGTCACCTTGCATCCTAAATCTCAGGATATGTTGACCCAAAAGGGATGGCAGGAATGATTTTTAATTATTCAGAAGTTTTGAACTATATGTAAAGTCAACTTCTCATATGAGAACAGATATAATTTACAAAACTGCTCAGTTCCAGCTGGTGAGCAATCTCCAATATTGTCTAATATTTCAAATTAAAAAGTAAGGAACATACAAGATATCTACGGTTCAAAATCATATATGGAACACAAATTCTTGTATAGTGTGCTCCTTGCAGCAAGACTGGAATTGTGTACCTGTAGGCCACTGAATGTTCTCCTCCACCAGAGTTTGTCTCATAGTACCATCCATAGCTGCTGTTTCAATCTTTGGGTGGTTTCCCCAGTCAGACCAATACATAGTTCTGTATGAAAGAAGACATGGTTAAAAACACAGTGGAGCAGATTCCCTAATGCGGTGTAATATTCAGACATTGTAAACTTAGACCATGGAGTTTGTATCTCATGATCATTCTTCATCACCTATCCACAGGGAAGGGTGTTCCCAAGAACAAGGGGTCTCTAAGTCTCCTGAATGGAGTGGCAAATGTGCTTCATTCACTCCTATAGGTCTGATGCGCCAACAGAACTGAATAGAGGGCTGGACCGACGTATGCACCAATTCTCCATCCAGAGAAGACACTCGGGAACCATTTGTTCCCCTTTAAAGAGGTATTCCAGAACAACAAAAAAAGAAGTCCCAGTGCTATTAAATGGTTAAAAAAAAGAAAAAAAAAGAAAAAAAAAAAAAAAAAGAAAAGCTTTTACTCAACTTGCCGATCCCCCACCACTGCCCAGGTCCCCGCTCTGCTCCACTTCCTGTTGACATCTCAACAGCAGGAAATGGCTTGTAATGCTGCTTAACCAATTACAGGCTGCAGCGATGATCTATCCAAGACAGTGACTGACTTGAGTGCAGCCAGGAACCGTGCCAGAATGGCAGCAGCAGGGAATCGGCATATTGAGTATACAGTGATCCCTCAAGTTACAATATTAATTGGTTCCAGGACGACCATTGTATAGTGAAACCATTGTAACTTGAGTAATCAGTTCCAAAGCGCCAAAATATCATCCAAGATAAGAGAAGATTTAAGAAAAATAAGCAGATAACTAAGACAGATAAGACAAGTCCTTACATATAACAGTCAGGAATGGCTGCCAACTAGGGACTAATACAGTTATTTTACCAGAGAAGTGGCCTTGATTTGTTGGATCTGAGTCTGAGACATTGTATGTTGAGTCTGGTTTCAACTTACGATGGGTCAGAAAAGACCATTGTATGTTGAAAATATTGTATCCTGAGGCCATTGTATCTTGAGGGATCACTGTATACGGATTTATTTTTTGTAACCTTTTGATGGGCATGGGACCTCTTTGTTCTGTACTGGAATACAGTAAAATCTACCAAATTGATCAAAGTGGCTCAAGCTGGATAAGGCTACTTTCACACTTGCGTTGTTGTTTTCCGGTATTGAGATCAGGCAGAGGATCTCAATACCGGAAAAAAACTGATCAGTTTTGTCCCCATGCATTCTGAATGGAAAGAGATCCGTTCAGGATGCATCAGGATGTCTTCAGTTCAGGCAGCTTTCAGTTTTGTGACCGGACACAAAACCGCAGCAAGCTGTAATTTTGTGTCCGGTCATAAAAACTGAAGGAAACTGATCAGGTACTGAAACCAATGCAAGTCAATGGTGACGGATCAGTTTTTTTAGGAGACTAAAAAAACGGATCCGTCACCCATTGACTTTCAATGTATTTAGTGCCTGATCAGTTTTCTTCAGTTTTGATTTCACACAACTGCATCCTAAGTCTGGTACATTTTCAGAAACATCCTATTGCATTGGACTTAAATTTTGGTGCAATTTTGGTACACAATAAACCACACCCCTTTATTGCCAAGCCATGCTCCCTTGTCCAGCAAGGTGCAAAAATTGTCTAAAACACATAATGAATGTAGTGCAAAGAATGTAATTTAAAGGGGTTTTCTGCGATTTTACTATTGATGACCTATCCTCAGGATAGGTCATCAGTATCTGATCGTTGGGGGTCTGACACCCGGGACTCCCGCCGATCAGCTGTTTGAGAAGATACCGGTGCTCCCATGAGCACCGCTACCTTCTCCCCGCTCACCAAGCATAGTGCCGTACATTGTACAGCGGCTGTGCTTGGCACCGTGCTCAGCCCCATTCACTTGAAGCGCCGGTGCCTTCTCAAACAGCGATCAGATACTGAGGATAGGTCATCAGTAGAGATGAGCGAAAGTGCTCGTAACGAGCACTGTATCGCTCGGCTCCCCTGCGCTCGCATGGGCGCAGGCAGCCGCTTCCTTCCTCCTCACCCGACGGAAGAGGCTGCTTGTGCCCATGCGAGCGCAGGGGAGCCGAGCGGTACAGTGCTCGTTACGAGCACGTTCGCTCATCTCTAGTCATCAGTAGTAAAATCCCAGAAAACCCCTTTAATTAAGCCAGGATTCTTGTGCATTTAGCTTTACCTCCAATTTTGCTTCTTTTCATACATAACACTACACAGTCTTTTAATGTTCATTACCCTCGTAATGGATCCACCACTATGGCATGGGGTTCGTCAATCATTCCAGAGATTAAAGTTTTCCTGTGCTCTCCCTTCATCTGAGCCACCTCGATGACATCACGACCTGAGTCAGTCCAGTAAATATTTCCTGCTACCCAGTCAACAGCAATGCCTCTGGGCATCTTAAGGCCGGGGATCTGAAGCAACAAAAGAGGTCCAGTTTACACAACCAAGGACAGGAATAGAACAACAGGGAGAGAGCCTACAAAACATCCCCTATACTCACATCCAGGTCAGTCACCCCCACATCAATCTGCCGTTTATTGCGGTTGGAATTTGTGGATGAAGAGGATGCATGAAGCTCTCTATAAGAGATCTTCCCAGTGTGCCAGTTGCTCCAGTAGATCTTGTTGCCCTTCACATACACATCCATGGCATCAATGCGGACATTTTCATCACCTCTGAATGTCTGTTCATATGCAGAGTTGGGATTGAATGGGTAGAGGCTTCTGATCTCGTTATCATCAGCAATATAAAGGACTTGATTAGACACTGTGAATGACAAGACATCAGTCTGACGGATGTAAGGAAACCAAGTACAACCCTGTGCTCAGTAAGGGGAACTGTACATACAGGGAACCTTCAGCTCTTACTTGGTCAGTACTAATGTTCCCACCATAAATTACAACCATAACCTTAGCTCGTTCAGTATCAATGAATGTAAAGAAAAACTTCTTCACTTACCATCTGCTTTGCAGGTGTGATTTGACTTGATGAAGTTCTTTGCACAGCTGCACAGGTACGAGCCTTTGGTATTATTACAGATCTGAGAGCAAGTACCGAACTTCAGACACTCGTTCACATCTACAAGAGAAAAAGGTTTAGTGCCAGTCACCAGGAGGATCTGGAAAGCATCACCATAAAGAACCCCTATATATGACTGCATGTTCTAGTATCTATATTACTGCTCATGGACTATTAAAGGGGTTGTCTCATCACAGACAATGCCTTTCAAAATGGAGCCGCCATTCAAGAGACCACCCTTTAACTGTTAAAATTCATCATGTCCATTATCTTTTCAAAAAGTTTGTCAAAGACTTAAAGTCTATGTACACCTGTAGAGTCATTTTTTTATGATTGCATTTAATTTATTTTTGGCTAAAAATCATATTTTCAATTGGCCCTTATTAAAAATATTGAGCTGTTCAGTCACAAAGGTTTAACTGTTTGTCTAGCTGGGTGACTGGTACTTTCACTTTCACTTTGTGCCGTTATCTAATTACCCTTATCTGTAAACAACTGAGAGGTCATAAACACCTATTTAAGCCACATTCTTATCACTAAGATAAGGATTGAGCTTTAATGAGTGTTTATAAGGTCAGAGAGAAGAGATAAGCTGTCCGTCTGCTCCTCAGATGACGGAATTGAGAAAAAATCCACAGGCAGCTGTAGAGCATATCAGCTTTGTACACAAAAAAGGATTCCATATTGTTAATAAAGACCACATGAAAAAGTGATTTTTAGGTCAAA
The DNA here is from genome assembly GCA_900303285.1 of Rhinella marina. NCBI lineage: Eukaryota > Metazoa > Chordata > Amphibia > Anura > Bufonidae > Rhinella > Rhinella marina. The sequence continues at coordinate 43,671 of ONZH01002335.1, forward strand.
ATAAGTATAATGCAATAACAAAAAAAAAAAAATTGCCCCTAAAGGTGTACATAGCCTTTAAATTTTGATACCCTGTCCTAAGGATAGACAATCAATACCTGATTATTGGGCATCTGACTCTTGGAACCCCCTGCTGATCAGCTCTTTGAATAGGACGGGGCTATGGCTTTTTCATACTATACTAAACATAGTGCTGTACAGTGCATAGTGGTCGTGCTTGGTATTGCACCCCAGTCCCATTCAAGCGAATGTGACTAAGCTGCAGAAAGGCCGAGAAAGGGATTCTCTTGCGCACTATGGACCCTTCCAACAGCTGATCTGCAGGGATGCCAGGAGTTGGATAGGTCATCATTATTTAAATGGGTTGGTCACTGTATACTACTAGCTGCACGTGTTCAGAACTTTTTTTTATTGTAGATGTTGAATTTACTGTATGTCTGAAGTAAATCTAGTTGGCTCACAGCTCAGGGGACACAAGTGCACTTTTAATCCCTTAGTGACATAACAAATTTTAGCTTTAAAGGGGTTCTCCTAGGGAGCAATCATTAGAAGAAACAAAATGGCCGCCGTCCTAATAGTTCAGACACAGGAGGACAAGTTACTTCACAACACTGAGGTAAAGAGCTGCCTCATCCTCCTCTCTGCTCTGCTTGTCAATACAGCTGAATATCTGAGGGAAAGGAGTTCATGAGGAGACATGAAGTACAGAGAAGAGATGAGGATGTGGCTGATGAGCAGCAGCACTTGTGTGCAGTCTCCATTACCACAGTCTGTCCTGTCTGTCCTCTCTGTACTTCATGTCTCCTCATGAACTCCATTACTACAGAGATTCATCTGAAGATCTTATCCGCTGTATTCAGGATCATAATCCCTGACAAGCAGAGCAGAGAGGAGGATGAGGCAGCTCTTTACCTCAGTGTTGTGAAGTAACTTGTCCTGCTGTGTGATTAGGACAGGTTCTTTGTGTACTAATGGGACGGCGGCCATTTTGTTTCCCCTAATGATTGCTCCCCAGACAAAACGAGCCATTATAACTAATGAAAGGTATTTGGGAATTTATTCATAATAAAGTAATATTTAAGTATTTTCATTTTCTTAATTTCCGGAGAACCCCTTTAAGGACCAGTAAGCACCTATTTTTTTTCTTCAATTTAGCTGTATGAGACCTTGAATTTTACCGGACGGGTTATGGTTTTTTACGAACCATTTTTGTGGTTTGTACACCGTATTAAGTAACTTTTTATTATTTTCTTTTTAGAACGAAATTTCATTTTAACATTTTGTGGGATTTATTTTTTGCAGTATTTACTGTGTGGTATAAATAACATGATAGCTTTTTTTTCTGTGGGACATTTCAATTATGATGTTGCCAAATTTATATTTTTTTCTCTTCTCTCTGTAACCTGTAAGCTCCCTCACTGCCTCCCCTCCTACTCCAGGCTGCCTGAGATCACAGCCAGCTACAGGGGGGGAAAGGCTACTTGAACTGTTCATATCTTGGGCTGGGCAGCAGAGTTAGAGATATGTGCCTGGTCCTGTTTAAAAACTAACAATTTAAGCTTTAAAACAAGATCACAGCATTATCTCCTCTACTTCAAGAGATTTACAGTTAGATATTGGGTTGGAGTGAATGCAGCTGAAACTTGATTTTACTTTCAGTGGCTTTCACTCCTGACCCTGGCAAAACTGTTAAGGAATTAATATACAGCCTGTACTCAAATATTGTATCTACTGCAAATCATAATTGCCCTCTACTAAATATGGGAAAGTCAGTATAAACCTTTTGAAATCATACTATGCAATAATTGTGTCCTTGGTTAGATATGAGACATTTATGAGAACTATCCACCTTGTACTTAAAGGGATTGTCCAGCTCATCTCTCCCACCTGAAATGACATCGAGTGCAGAGAGATACTGCTGTATGTGGGAGATGCTGAGTGCAGCAGCTGTCTATGCCCAATGTCTGATCAGGTGGGAGAGAGGGGCTCGACGTTTCCTTTAAGTTTCGGGAGATCCATTTTTGTGGCAGTAATAACAACCACTCTATTTTTCATGACAGTTGTCAGGGTCTCCTTATATTTCTAATATCAATGAACAAAGATGTACATCAAGACATAAAATGGCCTTCCATCCTTACCTCTGCATGCATTGCTGCCTGGGATCTTCTGGAATCCATCTTTACATGTGCAGTATACGCTGGTCTGTGTCTGGATACATTTCATCTCCTCTCCGCAGATGGTGCTATTGCTGTGGCAGCCATAGTTTTTGGCATCTGTCAAATAATAAGAAGTGATATGTACTTTTTTTGCCTTGAATGATATAACAAACTTATTGTGTGAGGCTAGGCACATCTTCTAAAAAGAACCAGGAGTATTGGGGAAGGCTTGGCTCCTCTACACCATATAACAATGTTCTATAGCATTCAAATCTACTAAGTCCATAGTGCTATCCAGAATCATCTATTTCCATTACAGAATCCATACATTCAAATTTGGAATAAATAGTCTTAGATGATTGGTACCATGGCCAGTAAAAATCAACATTTCTTAATATGCCACGGCTGAGAAACTACCGAGATGTAAAGGTTTCACAAGAAGAAACGTACAAAGTTTATCACAAGATATGACATCACCAAGAGTAATATTCTCATTTACCAATGTATTTTCCTGTACCGTACTTCATTGGGATTAATACACACAATGATGGACAAGGGATGTAGGGACACTTACTGTGAGGACAGTTTTCTTCATCTGAACCATCTCCACAATCATCGAAGAGGTCACACAGCAGGTTGGAGCTGACACACATGCTGTTCTTACACTGGAACTCTTGCTTATCCATGTCACAGCTCTTAGGCTTATGCAAGTCTAAAATAGAAAATTGAAACACAAAAGGGATACAGATAGACGAATGCAATGAATTGCATCAAGAAAGGAACATAGAAAATATTTTCTATCACACAGTAATGTATGAGAGGGGATATCAGTATAATTCCAACAAACTGAAGGGTCGCCAGTTCATTTAGAAATAATATTCTATCCACAGGTCTGCACCAAAACTCAATTTCTACAAAGAAATCACATCTCCAGAGGAGATAAAAGTGTAAAATGGAACTCAAGGGACCTGTCCCTCACCTCCATATGCCTAACCTCTGGTGTAAATTGTGGTGACATGCTCTGTATGGTAGGAGGTGATGTGCCTAGGATTACACTACAAACTGGGTTACCAGATTCAAAATGTATAACCTTAGAGGGGTATTCCAAGATTTCATTACTGATGGCATATCCTTAGGATAGGCTATCAATACAGATCAGTGAGGGTCCAACACCCTGCACCCCGCCAATCAGCTGTTCTGCAATAGCCACATCCATTGCTTGCAGTGGAGAGAGCGGTCATCCACCTACACACTAGGCACAGCTTTGTGGTGCCAGAACTATTGCTGATCAGACACTGATGGCCTCTTGTTGTTACCGAAGATGTATTGAATATTTAATTCCAAAACCAAGAATATCAATATGGAGATGGCTCCTCCTTTGCAGATACCACAGACTTAACTTTTTATTTTCATTACATTTTGAAACATGGGTGAGGGAACTTCCTGACAAGAGGATAATGAGGTCAGCCATAAGTGTTGGACCACAAGTCCTAGCTTGCAGATGGTTGATCCCAAAGGGAAAAGTTCTTCCAAATCAAGCTTGGTGAAACATTTATCAACTTAATTTTGTGCCTAAAGTGGCAAAAGCCTAATTCAGATTTGTCTGTCAGATGGACATGTGGCAAAGTGATTCACTCCAGGGTTCGAGGAGGCTTTCTGTTAAACATGTTTCTTTAACAATATGTCCCCTGAAACAGAAGACTCAAACTTACCTTCTCCACGCCACTCTGTGCAGCCTCCACTCTCTCCATCTTCTGGTCCCAGGACTGTTTACACCTGGCTGGCTACAGGCATGGTCAGATGCACTGCTCCATTGACTGGCTTCGGCGGTGACGTGCTGTTTGTGGCCACCAGGCCAGAAGAAGGAGAGAGCAGAGGCAGTGCGGACCAACGAAATAGTGCGGAGCAGGCACGTAAAAATCTTCTGTTTTGAAAATAATTTTTTACTTGAAAACCCCTTTAAAGTGGTATTCTGGTGTGATAATTTTTTTAAAAAATGTGGTAGCAAAAGGCAAAGATAGCAAAACAGTGAACTCAGATTACTGATCTTTCCACACTCGGCCGCTGCTCTGGTCCCTGCCCATTTCCTCAGGAGCGACACACCAGAAACGGCTTGTACTGCCTACTCAGTCAATCACTGGCCAAGACCAGTCACCATTGCGACCAGTGATAGGCAGAGTGGGCAGGCCAAGCAGTTCCAGTCATGTTAATTTCAGGAAGAAGAAGGGGAGAAAAGTGTGGACTGCAGCATCAACCAAACACCAGCGGCGGGGCATCAGGAAGGTGACTACTCATTGTTTCTTACTTCTGTCCAATTCTACCAGATTTTTATTTAAAATTAGTGCATTGGAATACTCTTAATGGTTTAAACCACTCCAGCTATTAAAAGTAGTGATGTAGGGACTTGTGTGTGACTGTTCCCCAATGAAAACCCAGTCCCTGATACTTCCAATGAACTCCTCCTGTGAACTAGATGAAGAGGATTTTTTATGGAAATAGATCTTAGATTGTAAGGTTAAAGAGGCTCTGTCACTACCTCCTAACCTAGGTTTTAAAATACATAGGTGGGTAGTGGCCTCACAATGAATTCAAATCTTACCTGTAATTCCCTTGTAGATGCAGCGGTTGATGTGTAATTTGAAGGTTAAAAAGTATGCAAATGAGCCTTCGGAGCACCGGAGGGCGGGCTTTTCCCTTCTGAGCACCATATCTTCACCGCCCTCCCGGGTCCTAGGCACGCCCTCCAGTGTTTAGAAACTCCCCTATCCTTTATGATTGACAGCGCTAGACCGTTCGGCACATCTGAACTATGTCCCAGGCATGCGCAGTAGCGCTTGCAGTGCCGAACACTGCAAGGGCTTGGATTCAACTGCGCACGCGCCGTCACTTCGCTGAGCTCGCTCCTGGCTCCTCTCAGCTGATAAGAAGTGCGCAGTTGAATCCAAGCGCTTGCAGTGTTCGGCACTGCAAGTGCTACTGCGCATGCCTGGTACATAGTTCAGATGCGCCGAACGGTCTAGCGCTATCAATCATAAAGGATAGGGGAGTTTCTAAACACTGGAGGGCATGCCTAGGACCCGGGAGGGCGGTGAAGATACGGTGCTCAGAAGGGAAAAGCCCGCCCTCCGGTGCTCCGAAGACTCATTTGCATACTTTTTAAACTTCAAATTACACATCAACCGCTGCATCTACAAGGGAATTACAGTTATAATTTGAATTCATTGTGAGGCCACTACCCACCTATGTATCTTAATACATAGGTTAGGAGGTAGTGACAGAGCCTCTTTAAACAGGAAGTTCCCCCCTATATAAGCCCTGTTTGAAGACCTTTTATGCCAAAAACCTTAGTATCTCTCACTTTATAAATCCAAAAAAATATAAAAAAATAGCCTTTACTTACCACAGTTCTCTTCATCTGTGCCATCTCCACAGTTATCAATTCCATCACAGACACGGGCGATACTCAGACAGACACGGTCGTTCCTGCAGCGGAACTGTCTGTACGGAGGACAACTGAACTTCACTGGAAGAAACAGAAAATCATAAAGATAATTCATTTCACAAATCATCTAGGAAAGGGTCTTACTACAATGGATAATCATGACCAAACCCTCCCAACCCTGATGCTCCCCAGATGAAAGCAGCCCCATGAGCTGTCACTACTATAATATGACGGCACGCCGATTTCAGCCTGATCCTTGGGATTAGTGCATGTAAAGCAGTCAACAAATCCCCATGAAGCTGGGCAAGAACGCCAGAATGCTTCATCTGCTCCTACCCCAGGCTAATAAAGTAGGGAATCACTAAAACGTGGAAATGGATTGAGTGCATCATAAACTTTCCGTCTCACGTAACATCACATTACTTACAGCATTCTTCTGGTTTCTCATCCGAGTTATCCCCACAATCGTCCTCTCCATCACATCTCCAAGCCAAAGGTTTACACAGAGTGTTGTTACACTGAAACTCGTCCAGAGGGCAGGTTCGGACGACTGAAAAGAGATAAAAAAAAAATGTAAGTATCAGGCAATTATTTATGAAAAAGCAATGACTTGGCTACAATAATGTATTTGTGTCACCTAATATTTTTTTCTGACAGTTAAAACTAGATAGTGAGACGTATCCTTTTTTATCTAATCTGTTTTTATTTTCTGACTGTAAAGTTTTTTATTCTGTTTTCTGATCATGATTATGGTGGCAGCTATCTTGTCCAAGTTGCTGTTAACAGCATTTAGAGATGTGCTTTACAGCAGCCACCATAGGCCATAAACACAATGGCCATGAGGGGACCTCGTTGACTTTCTTGGGAGAGTTTTATAGACATGCTCTGTGACCTGTGCAGAGGTCATTGTGAAGGGAAGGGGAGTAGATAAAGCCTGTGACCATCCACGGTTATTTACATGTAGGTGATATCTGTCATTTAACTATGCCTGTGATGATAATGAGATGGCTGCTGAAAAGTTATCTAAACAGACCAAGAAGTAGCAACTATTATTCAGCTGACCAGCGTGAAAACTGCAGGATTTTACTATATTTATAAAAAATAATAATAATAGTGACGTGGAAAATTAAAAAGGCTATGTACTCATTTGGAGGCAATTTTTGTTTATGATTGCATTTTACTCATTTTTGGCTAAAAATCTTATTTTCAATTGACCTTTATTAAAAATATTGACCCGTTCTGTCACAAAGGGTTAACAGTTTTTCTAGCTGTGTGATTGGTACTCTCACTTTGTGCTGGTCATCTAATAACCCATATCTCTATACTGCTAAGAGGTCATAAACACTTATTTAAGCCACATTCTTATCAGTAAGATAAGGATTGAGCTTTAATGAGTGTTTATAATGTCAGAGAGCAGAAACAAGGAGTCAATCTGACTAAGCAGAGAGAAAATTCACAGTCTGCTACTACAGAATCTCAGCTATGTACACAAAAAAGGACACTAGGCAGACTGGTCCCCATTCCCGCCTACCATTGGCTGCCCCCCCCCCGCCCCCCCCCCAACCCCCCCCCCAACCCCCGCCCCCCCAACCCCCGCCCCCCCCCCAACCCCCGCCCCCCCGTGGTGATGTGGTGATGCTGGCAGTTACTGTGAGGTGAAAACAGCAGCCTTACCTCTAGTGCTACAGTTCATTTCATCACTTCCATCCATGCAGTCGGCATCAGCATCGCATAGCCAGCGGTGTGGGATGCAGTGGCCATTTGTACACTTGAACTGGTCAGGCTCACACCGTAACTGACAACCTTTCTGTTTGAAAAAGGCAAAAATGTTGGGTGAATACTTACACAGCACCAAAGAGGAGAATCATGTGGGACAGATACACAAAATAAAAATTAAATCTCATTATGAGCCAGAAAAAAATATTTAAATTATGTTCATGATGAGTTAAAAAATGCACACAGCACAAAGAAATGGAGCGAGGGGGACACCTGGTGGACAAAAAATGAAATTACATCCAACATTCAAACAACACAATAAATGAGGAATATGTGCACAAAGAGCATCAAAGACACACAGACCATACATATAACGTAAGTAATACACATTCTGTGATCAATAAAAGACGTGTACAACCACTGTGAGAAAACATAAGTAATACACAAACCTCGCAGTAAGAGAAAAACAAGACAATCTGCAGTGATCAATGGATGCTGGCCCAAAGGGACCCACCAGTATCCTTGTTATATAGCAAATTTTTAAACACTTATCCACTATTCACAGGATAGAGAAAATCAGGATCTCATGAATATTCAGGACTCACTGGCATGCACTGGAGCTAATCATTACAAGATTTTAGCAAAATCTTGTCATTCGGCATTTTGTTAACCACCTGTTTTGCCCAGATCGGGCAGTGTGAAAAATAGGGAGGGGTGCTTTAGGTGGTGATATCTCCTGAATGGTAGCAGCTAGAAACATGCAACTGGTCTTGTATGAAAGCTGACAGTCCAGGCTTTCATACAAGACCATATAATAAATAATATAATAATAATAAAATAATAGCTAAAGTCCAAGCAACAGAGGAAAAATCACTGTTAGAAATCAAGTCTGGAATAATCGCGAGTAAAACCTGTTTTTACTTTCATTTTCAGCTGCATTCACAGCATCCCGATTTCTATCAGTGATATCTTTCTCTGTCCTAAACATATTGCTGTCATTTTGGTATTGTCTGAAAGCTTGGAATTCCTGCTTTCAAAACAAGATCAGTTGCATGTTTCTATCTGCTACCATTCAGGAGGTGGCAGCATCTAAAGCAGACCCTCCATTTAGCTACTTTTCCCACTGCTGGAGCTCCACTCTGGCAAAACAGTTAGGGGGTTAAAGCAGTTATTCATTGATTAATGTAAAAAAATGAAAATCTGACCATATAGTACATGACAGTCTCTTTCTAAGAAAGCTAGAGATCTGAACATTTAATTCTCCAATTATTCTGCTAAATATATTTTAAGTTGGAACTGTGGGCAGCACTGCCATTGCAGCGTCTTGCAGCGCTGGAGTCCTAGGTTCGAATACAACCAAGGACAACATCTGCATGGAGTTTGTATATTCTCCCTGTGTTTGTGTGAGTCTCCTCCGGGTACTTCGGTTTCCTTCTACACTCCAAAGACATACTGATAAGGACCTTAGATTGTGAGCCCCATTGGGGACAGCTTGATGCTAATGTCTGTAAAGAGCTGCGGAATATCTCAGCGCTATACAGGTGAGAAAAAGAAATCAAATAAACTTAGGGGACATGTCCTTTGTACCACAGCTGGTGGCAGCTGAAGGATGGAACTGAACATGTGCTTCCATCTCAGTGAGCAGGACAGAGAAATGAGAAAAAAGAGCAAACAGCAGGTGGCGCTATACAGATGCAACACATGATATAGATATATATATATATATATATATACACACTGGTATATACTGAATGCTATGGCCCTGATTTATCATGCTTTCACTCCGCTGGTTTCAGAAGGTCACAAAATGGCCCGTTTGCAACTTTTTGCACCACTCACTCTAGTGTGGGTGGGAAAGTGGGTGTAGTTAGCCTTGTTAATGTGTTTCACTCCAGTAGGAGGGTGGATTGGAGTTGGAAAACTGGAGGAGCTTTTCTAGACAAAAGGTGTTAGGTTTAAGGATGTTACAACATTTATCAAAACATGTGACATCTGATAAATGTAGCATAAAGTACACCAGTGTAGACTACAGCAAAACTGACTTTAAATATTCCCCCCAATATGTAACATGATTGAGTTCTTACCTCATCTGATCCATCAATGCAGTCATGATCTCCATCACACTTCCAACGACCAGCAATACAACGCCCATTGGCACAAGAAAACTCACTTTCTGAACACGGCCGTGGAGCTAAAATTAAAACAAGAGGGTTTTCTCATTATAGGTTACTTGTAATCCTAATCTGTGGAGTTTGACAAGTCTTTCAGTCTACAACTGTATATTCACAAAAGTGAAGGCTAAGGCAGGGGTCAGCAATCTTCGGCACCCCAGCTGCTTGGAAACTACAATTCCCAGACTGCTCCATTCATTTCTATGGGAGATTGGAGAAGAGCACAGGAAGTATGCATGCTGGGAGTTGTAGTTTCACCAGAGCTGGAGTGCTGGAAGTTGTCTATCCCTGGGCTAAGAGTTCGTGCACACGGGTGTTCAGTTCTCCAGTGTCAATGCTTCCTTAATGCAGATGAACAGACATTAGACTAGGCACAATAGTAGTAACAGGGGGCTGCACATGAGGTTTCCAGCATGCATCATGCATTATGGTGGTAACTGCAGAAAACGTCATATTGAGTATCACCGGACAGTAAAATAATGCTTCAAAGCAAGTGGGGAAAATGTAATAGGGTGGACTGGTTTAGACAACCCATTGTTAAAGGCTCTACTGGTGTATATGAAGTAGCCGCTTGATACCCTACTATAACTGGCTGTAATAGGCAGTACACCGCTTCACCTTGAAAATGGGCATTTTACTCTGCAGTCACAGCAGAAGGAGGAGGAACCCACAAAGCAAGAAAACTGGACAACTCCTTTAAATGTTCAGAAAATGGTGACCTCATTTACATTCAACCACCCTCATGTGCATCATCTAAGGACACCCGTGTGCCTGAGCCTTAAAGGGGCAAATCAAGACGTCAGAAGCTTTGCAGTAAACTATTCTGTATGCAGCAGACCTTTAAATTTTGGCATTGGACAAATAACACTTCCTCCCCATTGTCAGAAATACATATATCACAGCAATGATACAGTGGATGGATAAGTGATTTGGATGAAGTAGGGTAAATATCTTACTATTAGTATTAAACCATAAGTTACATGAATATTCCCTGTGTCCTACTGGGAAAAAACGGCATTTGGCCTCAATGCTTCTTATAACTAAGAATGAATAGGTTTCTAATCGGTTGTTCTATTAGGTAATATGAGTTCATGAGGACCGTTGTCATAGACCACACTGAGTGGCCCCAGGCTTGTTACAATCAATGCTATGACATTTGCCCAATTAAAGTAATAAGGAGAGAATGTAAAAGTAGATTTTGGGCTCAGAATACTGATGGCTTATTATCAGGATAGGTCATCAATACTAAAAGTGGGGATCAGACTCTCAGCATCCCTGCCGATCAGATGTTTGATGGTGGAGGTTCTACCTGAACACCAGCTTCTTCAGGGATGCACAACCCTTTCATGTCCGATTGTCGATGAGCCGAATTGTCAGATTAAACTACTCACAAGGGCAGCAATAAAACCTAATGGGGTATTACCAGGTCACAGGTGGCGGTTCCATGGGATCCCCTTCTACTCATTTCACACTCCAGAAAGCATGTCTCTCTCCATGATAGCTTATATGAGTTACCTAAAATATCTTCTATTATAAAATACAATGGAGATACCCATGCATGGCCCCCTCTCCAGTTCCACTACTCCTTTTTGAGTGCCACACAGAGATTAGACTCCCATTCTAGCTATAAATGTGGGCCCCAGACAGCGCCTTACGGTGCATTGTTAATACTTTCCTGTCCCTGCTCTTGTCCTGCATCTCACTGAAAAGCCACCAGACAAAAACAAGCATGTCCGTGAAAACATGGTTGGGGGCGGTATACAAATGCATTGCAGGCCACATGTGCCCCCAGACTACAGGTTGTGCACCCATTATCTACTTAGTATTGGTTACACAGGGTAATGCAGCCTTATTGCCCTATACACACAATGAAGAGGCCAAAGAGCTCACATGAACACTGCAGTCCCTTCAAACAACTGATTGGCAAGGGTGCTAACAGTTTGACCTCCCCTCAAATTTTATATTGGTGGTCTATCCTGACGGCAGTCAATGTCAATATCCTGAACCCAGAAAACATCTTTAACAGGGTCCTTCAGTGTCAATATATTACAAAATGTTCATGTGTTTCAAGCTTATCCAATATGCTTCACGGCAGGGAAGAGGCTGGAGATAAACCACGATATGAATAAATAAGGCCATATCTTACTGTCCTAAAATCCTTGGGGACACAACTGTTGTCAGATCTATGTTCCCTACAGAGGGGCCCTAGTCCTCCAAGTCCACAAGATTTGTAGCCTAAGACATCAGAAAATGCATAAATCTACAATCTTTGAGAAATCTAGACACCCCTGGTCTCACCTACTCTCTCCCCCACTAACTCAGTTACTAACTATTTAGAGACTTAGGCCCCATTCACACGACCGTATGTATTCCGTGTCCGTATAAAAACGTAACGGAAGACATACGGAATGTCTTCCATAGTGTTCCGCATTTTTGCGGACCCATTGACTTTTAATGGGGCTACGGACGTGTTTTGCGGCCAAGTATAGGACATGTTTCCTTTTTTTTGCAGAATTCACATGGTGTGCATTCCGCATTTTTTTTTCTCCTATGGAAAAATGAATGGGTCCGTATGGTTCCGCATCTTATCCGCAAAGATACGGAAATGAACATACGGTCGTGTGAATGGGGCCTTACCCTCCCTGCTTCCATCTGTTAAAGGAAACACAACCTTCCTCCTCTCCTTCAATTTAAGGACTACTTGTAGGTGCCTTTTCCGATCAATCAAGGCACCATTGCGAGACAAACTGGCTAAAAAAATTAACCTACTCTTCTGTACTTAAAGCTTGTTCTATCTTGAACCTCTACTCATGGTTTTTCGTGATTTTTCAAAATCCAAGAAAACTCATACAAACTTCTGACTCGATAGTACTGAACTCACACTTGTTTAAAGGGGTTCTGTAGTTCTATTAAACTGATGATCTATCTTCTGGATAGATCATCAGCATCCGATCGGCGGGGGTCCGACATCCGGGACCCCCGCCGATCAGTTGTTTGAGAAGGCAGCAGCGCTCCATGATCGCCGCGGCCTTCTCTGTGTTTACCGCAGGCCCAGTGACGTCACGACTAGTATCACTGGCCTGGGCGGGGCTAAGCTCTGTTCACTTGAATGGAACTTAGCCCGCCCAGGCCAGTGATACTCCTGGAGAGCTGCCGCCTTCTCGAACAGCTGATCAGCGGGGTCCCGGGATTCAGACCCCTTCAGATGCTGATGGGGAAAAGAGATTGAAGACAGCATCCATAATGCGGTGTAGAAAATGTGGTTCCTTTAATCCATAATTCCACCCTGGTACATGCTACGTTTCGGCTGCACCTCAGCCTTTTTCAAGCATGCTTTTCACCATTTTGAATGTTGGAGCCTTTGGACTAGACTCCTGGGAGGACATGCATTCTGAACTTGACCAACTACTATACAGGTGCTGTACCCAATCTTGGTTAGTTTTGATACCAGATGCTGATCTATCCAGAGGATAGATCATCAGTTTAATAGAACTGTAGAACCCCTTTAAAAACAAAAAAGGTAAATCTATGTAACTCCAGTGATGCTGGAGATGTGGTGACTCTACTGGTGGCTATCTTCATATCTGGTTTACTTGCTCACTAATCTCTCAGGTTTCGGGATAAAATATGTAAGGAAATCATAGTAATCTGCAAAGGTAAAATTGACTTTGACTTCCCTCACACGATTTTAAACTGTCAAAATATTGCCTCATCACTTGGCTTACTCACGTGGCAAATCTTGTTATCCCTTTACGTTGGGAAAATCCACTCCAGCAAAGTCAATCAAATCTACAGAGTCAAGAAACTCTGTAGCTGGAAGTTCAGTACCCAAGCTAAATCTGTCTCCCTCTGGTCCTCCTACTCCAACTCTGATCTGTAATGTTTCCCTTGATCAAACCTTCCATCTTTCTTTTCTACATCCACCTATATACCTACCACTATCCTCCATGCCATACCTATATCCTCATGTGGCTCAAACAATAATCCCTGACAGGCCATATATTGCGGCATCTCCCTCCATTCTTTGTATTTTCTATTTCGTTATTTGACTAAATACTATTACTCGTTTATGCCTTCAGTCTTTGAGCTTGCTATGTGTTTACACCATGTTACATTTAAAATTTTAATAAGAGATTTAAAAAATGGATGAATCTACAGAGCTGTAAAACGTTCAGACTATGGGTCTCACTTACCAAAGCCACTGGAAAATAGAAAAGAGCCACTGATATAACAGCAACAAGACCACTTTTCTCCCATAGTTTAGAGCATGAAACATGTGCACCAAATATCTGCTGTAATATCAGCAGGCTAGACTGGCTATAAAAACCTATGGGGAAGATTTATCAAAACTCAAGAAAAAAATGCCCAAAATTATTTTGGAAAATTAAAGCCAACATAGGACTGGTTGCCACAGGCACCTGCACAGTTTTACACTGGTGCTGAGAAATCTTCCCCAGTAGGGTTCTTGGTTATCTCTATGCATTCCTTGTATTCCTTTCCCAGGTCTTTCAGGAGGCATGCTTGGGTTTGCACTGTTAGGGACACACCACATCAAGGATAGAGAAGAGGGCAGGAAGCAAGGGGTACGGAGGAGCAGGATGGTTAGTCTGTGTTATATGTAGAGATCATTCTGCACCTACCTCTGGATGCCCCAGGGACGACAGTGTTAAAATGGAGAAAAACATAACATGAGGTGAAATGGTACCAACACGAATACACAACATGTGAGAACAAGGGGTGAACTGTTACGCTGGAAGAAAGTTCTAAGCCCCAGACAGATGAAAAAGGATGGATAACCAGCTCCAGAAATGACTGATTAGAAGGAAATGATGTCATGGAGTGAAACAGACAAACAGAACCTCAGAATAGGCAGAGGAACATTACAGCACAAGCTGCCAGAAGCATGAGGAGCATGGATGCCAACGGTGGGAACTGTGGGCCAAGGCAACCAACCTTCATGGGGAGATTTGGAATCTGAATGGTTGACACAGGCTACAGAATGATTTCCTACCCACCAGATTTTATAAATGGCTCCATACTTCACATGTACAGTAAAAGGGCCTCACACATCTACCGATAAGATTTAGTAGACCTGTCCCTATGTGTGTGGCTCCAGTCACGGACGCCTCTGCCGCATCCTCTATACTAGAGCTGTAAAGAAGCTACTAAAAGTACTATATACGTGGAGTAGGAAAAGCACATACTGCAAGACTCTTCATCAGAATTGTCCCCGCAGTCATTGTCATAGTCACACTGCCAGCGACCGGGGACACAGCGGTTGTTCTTACAGCGGAACTGGTAAGGCTCACACGTTCTCTCATCTAGAAAAACAAAAGCAAGTCAACTAAAGCTGCACAAATACTTTACATCAAAGGTTTCATGCAGACGACCGTATCTGTAACTCGGTCCGCAAACCACGGACTCACAAAATACAAATAAATTCTGTGTGCATTCCGCATTTTTCTCACTCCCAGCCATAGAAAGGACTATTTTCATCCACAAGACGGATTAGAATAGGACACGCTCTACACTTTGCAGAACGGCCGCATGGATCTGCAAAAATAGTGATGTATGCATGACCAAATAGAAACAAATGGGTCAGTGTGTGGGAAAAAATGCGGAAATCACACACATTAAAAATAAGATCATGTGTATGAGGCCTAAATGGGAGAAATGCGGCACCATTACTGTAGAAAGCCTTTAGTGCATGTAAGAAGCTAGAATTCCTTATCAGAAGCGTGTATCATTGGAGAGCACCAGCCATGAACATAAGAGTGTGGCTTACATACCGCATTCTTCTTTGGGCTCATCTGAACTGTCCCCACAGTCATCTTCTCCATCACATTTCCAGCGTGCGGGGATGCATCGTCCAGAGTCCTTACACCGAAACTCATCCACCCCACAAGTCATCTGAGCTGCAGAACAATACAACATGGCTCAATACTCAACATTCAGTGCAGGGTAATCCAATGGAAATAAAAGGGGACAAGTTCATGTATTTAATTAGTCATATATGGGAGACACTCAGGTTTATTGAAAATTACAGGCTGGTAAGTATCAGTCTTCATTCTTTCATCATCCTCCATGGAGAGCACAATCCAACAGATTCTGATCTTGTTACATTTAAAATATATATATATATTTCTAAAGAGGAGGCGTTGCCCAAAAAGCCCTATAAAATCCAGGCGGCAACAGATGTGAAGTCACTGCAACTGGAGGGCACTGCAGCCTGGTCATGCATCCTGCTAAGGGTAGGTTCACATCACCGTTACGTTTTCTATTCTTCTGATCCGTAAGAGAAAAAAAAAACAAAAAGGATCCTTTATTTTGAGAATCCATTTTAGCCGTTATCTTAGACGGAAAAAAAGTCCTCCACCAAGTACTCCCCCCCCCCTTACAAAAACAGATCTCAGGTGTAACGGATGCAAAAAGAGGATTACGGATGTTCAAAATAAAGGATCTTTTTTTTTTGACGAACAAAATGGTGATGTGAACCTAGCCTAAGATGGGATTTTAATTTACTGTAGATCTAAGACCAGTTTCAGACGAGCGTACTCAGTCATGAAACACAACCATGTGGGAGCAATATTTCCTGGACTGAACTCGCAGCATCATAATGACTTTTTCAATAATGCTGTGAACTCCTTCCTGACTGCGAGTCACATGTGGTCACATAACGCCTTGACTACAGTTCAGCAGACCCGTGGTGAGATGAGAATTCACAGCATCATAAATGGTTATGATGCTGCACGTTCACTTCAAAAGAGCGGTGTTCAGTCTGGAAAATAACGCTCCCACACTGTGTTTCCCAGACTGAAACTGACGGTGAAGCTCCCACTGCATGCCAAAATGAAGAAAAAGATTTAAAAATTCAATTTTTAATTCAATAGTCTCTGTTCACACTGGCAAAAGAGCTTCCAATTTCAAAATACACCATGGCTGCCTTGATTTATCCATTTTAAAAAAGTCCTAAAGAATTCTGATGGATCCCATATGTGGGTTCATCATGTTTTTTTTGTTTTTTTAATGGAAACAACAGCGCTGCAGAACCCAACACCAGTGTGAACAGAGACTAACTGCACTGTTAAAGGACTGCTTACTAGCAGAGAAGATTCAAGTCAAACTGAATGTGACAAACGAAGCTGCAAAACAACAATAGTAATAATAATAAATTATAATTATTATAATTATTATTATTAATTAAACCGAAAAAAATGTAAAAATATATAAACACATGATCCTTACTGCAATTAAGTGGTTCATCGGATGCGTCCACACAGTCATTGTCTCGGTCACACACCCAGACTCTGGGTATACATCGCTTGTTAATTGCACACTGGAATTGATTTGGTGCACAGGTAAGTTCAGCTGAAACAGGGAGAGAAGCACATTAATGAGTCAAGTGTGTGGCATTAAAGCAAACCTCGTCAGTTAGGGGGCGGCCAATAGCACACCACCATACAAGCCGCAGCGAGATCATGTTAACTGATTAGAACCAAATTGTTTACTTGGTGATCCTGCAAAACCGCGCGCCATTAACACTAAAGAAGCAATTCTGCAGTACTCTGCAATCTGTGTGGCCGTACTTAAATATTTCGGGTGGATGTTTATGCACATGACGACAGGAAGTGCTGTCATATTGGTTGTCACTAGAGTTGAGCGAACGTGCTCGTAACGAGCACTGTAGAGCTCGGATCCCCTGCGCTTGCATGGCCGCAGGCATCCGGATCCGTCTGTAAATCAATGGGGGCAGATACGTTTGGTATGACACACGAGTGTGTCATACCAAACGGATCCGTCCCCACTGACTTGCAGTCGGGTGAGGAGGACGGATCCGGATGGCTGCGCCCATGCAAGAGCAGGGGATCCGAGCAGTACAGTGCTCGTTACGAGCACGTTCGCTCAACTCTAGTTGTCATCTTTTAGGTTGTGGGTTAAGAGCAAAATGAACAAAAGCACTTAAATACTCACGGCAATCCTTCTCATCTTCTCCATCACCACAGTTATCTTGCCCATTGCAGCGGAATATGCCAGGAATGCAGCGATTTGTGTTGGTGCACTTGAACTGACTAGGAAGGCACACATGGACATCTGAAATAATAAGCAGTAATGCCTATAACGACTTCAATTCTTAGAATGAAGAAATGATAAAATACAAACGCCCCATAGCAAGATAACATCCCAAGGAAACATATCATAGAATGAGGCTGTGGGGGCATTCTGAAAAGAAACAGGCTGCTCTTGAAAAATAAAAAATCTATTTTCCTGCAATCTAACACAGAGGGAATATCCACCCCTGAATACCATTTCTTTTTGTAATCTAAATTTCAAATTCTACAGAGTAATTAAAATATCTTTATATTGGGCAGCACTCCATTTTTCTGATTTAGCACTCTGAATTCCTTGCATATACATGGGTAAATATTACATTAGCTGCCTGCAGCCACCACTAGGGGGAGCTTACTGCAATGTTACAAATTGAACACAGTTCTCACACAGTGTACTCTGAGCTCCCCCTTGTGGCAGCTTCACGTAGCCAGAATGTTATCTTTTAAATTTATGTAGTATTGAATTTTTAGACCTAAAAACAATATGATGATTCACTTTAAAGAAGTATTCCCATGTTAGATATTTATGCCATATCCACAGAACATGCCATGAATGTCTGAAAGATAAGACCCGCACCTATCAAAAGAAGAAGGGTCTACAAACCACTCACCGCCTACTGAGGTGGCTGCTGCATCCAGGCGGAGGATGAGTGGAAAGGTGGACCATGTGTTTTTGACTCTCTCCATTCATTTCTATGGAAGTTACGGAAACTGTCAAGCTCCTTTTTGTAACTCTCATAGAAATGAATGAAGAAAGCTTATTCTCCAATTGGATGTGGGAGTTGCTTCACCAGCCATAAATGTCTAAGATGGGAACATCCATTTAAGCTTTAGACCCAACTATGTTCAGAATCCGATACCAGTTTAAGGACACCATTAAGGTTAGCATAAGCATCACGTATACATACAGTACATCTACAATGTATAGCTGTATAATGACTACACACTTCTTGACTTGAACAGGTTAGTGCTTGTCGACAGACACATTAGTAAAACTTTGCTGAGGGCCTTTGCTGATTAGTATACTCCAAAGCAGAACGTAAAGCTCCAAGACTCTAGTGCAAATTTTGTAACAGGGGTCCATCTACCATGAGCCCTTTATATTCTGATGTCACCCACAGGCCACCTATGCAAGGACTACAACCATGCCCCCTTTCTCTCTGTACTGTAATGCCCAGAATGAAAATCAATAAAGTAAACCCTAAACTGAAGCCTAAAGGATCTGAGGTCAGCAGCAAGCAAAACTGACCAATACACCTGGGTGGAAGAGGACAGAACAGAATCCAGGTTGTAACTAAACCAGTACTATTGTCCGCATAGATCGGTCCGCAGCCCCATTCAAGTCTATGATCCACAATTTGCGGATGACATACGGAATGGTTTCCGTATGTTATCCGTTTTTTGCGGATCCGTATAATTGAAGGCCTTGACAACTATGAATTGTTCTTTTTTTTTTTTCTCTCTCTTTTTTTTTTTAAAACCTTCCGTTTTTTGCGGACCGTAAAAAACGGAAGACATGCGGAACATATTCGGAAGCCATTCTTCCGCAAAATGCGGACACACGGTTCAGTTATTTGCGGACCGCAAAACGGAAAGGACTCAACACGGTCGTGTGAATGTACAATTAGTAGAGGAAACGCAAAGCAATGGACTTACTCCACGTTTTAAGTAAATTATAGCTAGAAATATACATGAAAAGGTCAGATTTGAAGAGTGCACAGATATTTCAAACATCAGTCTTGAAACACCATGGCAGATAGTAATAAAATGGACTAAATGTCCTTGTATTTTTCATAGCGGATGAAGATGTGCATAAAGGTCTACATCTAGAATAGCAGAATGTCAACATTTCTCTGCCTCAAACTAATGAAATAACATCCATGTCTTTCCCTGTGCGACGAAGATACAAAACTACACAAGTAATGTACTAACCGCAGTTGAGTTCATCCGAGTTGTCCTGGCAGTCGTTGTCCCCATCACAGATGAATGCTGGATTAGTACATATCCCCGTGGAGCACTGGAACTGCCCTGGGCGACACTTAAAGTCAGCTGTAATAAGAGAAGAGGAGACGGAAATTACTAAAAACGAAGAGACAGAATGTGGAGCAACTGCATTACATGATCCACTCCACTACATGACAATGGCTTACAAGCAACTGTAATGAAGAATTTTGGTTTCAACTATACAAAATCATTTTTATCACGTCACACATCCTGCCTATGAGTATGAGGGCCACTCTACCACAATACTGTATACTGCTCACACTTTCAGCCCTGACCATACACATGAAAAACGTATGGGAGGACCACTGATTCAGGTGACAGCTATTTCTCCAGACTCCACCATCATCATGCATGCCTTGGTTCAGTTGAGAGTGCATGTTTCAAAGCATAGAAGGTAATAAGGCTACTTCCACACTTGCAGCACGGGGCTCCGGCAGGCTGTTCGGTGAGTGAACAGCCCGCCAGATCCGTGCTACCGCAAGTGCACGTGTGGGGCCGGAACTGAGAGGCGGCCGGAACGAAAATACAACAGTTCCGCCCCACACGTGCACTTGCGGTAGCACGGATCCGGCGGGCTGTTCACTCACCGAAACAGCCTGCCGGAGCCCTGCACCGCAAGTGTGGAAGTAACCTAAGCCGCTGGAAACAGTTTATCTCCCACAGAGAAAAAAAGATTAAGCATGCTGAAATCCAACATCTGCAGTGAGGAGAAGAGAACTCCATACGTTAGATTATGAGCTGATCCCACTGAAGCTTGCCAGGTTTGGACAGCTTAAAGGTGCGTTCCAGGATTAATATAGTTTTCTGAATGTTTAAAGGGGCTCTCCAAGTTATATTTATTGATGACCTATCCTCAGAATAGGTCATCGATATCAGATCGGCGGGGGTCCGACACCCAGCACCCCCGCCGATCAGCTGTTTGAAGAGGAGGTGCGCGCCATACCAGCGCTGCCTCCTCTTCATTGCTTACATGCTGGCCGTAACAGGGTAGTGGTGAGTAGGTGTAATTACACCTAACCGCCCCATTCATTTCTATGGGAAGGATTGTTCCCATACACTTTATAGCTCCTCCCACCCAGCTAGTTACATAGACACTCCCCTATCACTGCCCCTAATACCCAGCTAGTTTATAGCTCCTCCTACCCAGCTCATTACATAGACACTCCCCTATGACTTCCCCTAATAACACTCAGCTAGTTTTTATAGCTCCTCCTACCCAGTTACATAGACACTCCCCTATCATTGCGCCTAACACCCAGCTAGTTTATAGCTCCTCCCTCCAGCTAGTTACATAGACACTCCCCTATCACTGCGCCTAACACCCAGCTAGTTTATAGCTCCTCCCACCCAGCTAGTTACATAGACACTCCCCTATCATTGCGCCTAACACCCAGCTAGTTTATAGCTCCTCCCACCCAGCTAGCTACATAGACACTCCCCTATCATTGCGCCTAACACCCAGCTAGTTTATAGCTCCTCCCACCAGCTAGTTACATAGACACTCCCCTATCACTGCCCCTAACAACACCTAGCTAGTTTATAGTTCTTCCCACCAGTCAGTTACATATACACTCCCCTATCACTACGCCGCCCATGGACATAACATCACAGGAAATAAGGAAGATTTGCATGGTCATGTGACCACAGCACAGAACGGGAGATAGGAGAAATGAAGGGAAAAAAAAAATACATTATAAAATTACAGCTGCCTTAATAAATGATTATTTTATAGGATGTTGATGCAAACCCCTTCGAACATGAAGAAAAAAAAAATTAAATAAGTGATGTTAACAACATGATTACATACGGCAATCAGAAGGCTCATCTGACCGGTCTCCACAGTCATCTTCTGTGTCACACTTCCACCAGAATGGGATGCATTTGTCATTTTTGCAGACAAACTAAACAGATATGGAAAAGGTATGGTCATCAGATCAGCAGTAAAGATCTCAGATTTGATCTGTATTACCAATATTCTACTATGTGGTAAATGTCATGTAATATTAGGTATAAATGACACCGTCCATTGCAGCCAGTGACAGCGTGTGGCCAATGATCTGGCAGCCGGATGGCAAATGAACCAAGTAAGGAACGTGTATTCTATATGATGCAATACCATAGTAAAGAGCTATAGTGTCCATATAAATTAGACCTCCTGCCTGATCAGACATGGAGCATGAAGAGACACAGAGACACTGGCTAAGGAAGCTGTAATGCACTAATTACTGGGTGCCCTTCAGACTATTCAAGCATTCTATGGCTGACTTGCCAAACACACCACCCATTAAACTCTCTGCAAGTCCAATGTCAGATCAAAATTGGAGTAACACTTTAAAAAGAGGCTCTGTCAGCTAAACAGCTGCAGAGATATCTGTGTTTTATAGTAATATGCAAATGATTAAGTTGAAGCACCTGGGAGCAGGTCTGAAACCTTGGAGCACTGCTTTCCAACACCCCCTGTGCTCTGCACACTCCCTCTTCCCTTCATTGACAGGCTAGACATCAGCATGCTGAGGGCAGAGCTATGTCCTAGCATGTACATATCATATGCACACTACTTACTGTAGCCTTATCACATAGAAAACGTGTTAAAAATGTTTTTTCTATGCTCAGAAAGTGAACACATTACTGGTGCCTTTATAATCATATATTGTGGCTGTGAGTAAAGCAGTAATATGTATATTACCTTTCTAAGCATATATCAATATGGTAATGCTACCGTAAGTAGTGTATATGATATGTAGATCCCAGGGACAGCTCTACCCTCAGCATGCTGATTTCTAGCCCTGTCGATCAAGGAGAAGAGGTAGGTGTTACAGAGCACAGGGGGTGTTACAAAGCAGTGCCTCAAGAATTCAGCCCTACCCCCTGGTTATATGCGAATAAGCTTCAGCTTGCTCATTTGCATATAACAAAAAAAAACGCAGATATCTCTGCAGCTGTTTAGCATACAGACAAAAGAAAGGTATTGTTGTATTCAGCAGGATGAGTCCTACACAGCAGTATGCCAGGTTTAATACGGTTGATCATGCTGACAGAGCCTCTTTAAAGTGTAACTGTCATTCTTTTTTTATTTTTGTAATGTATAGGGGCAGTGATACTGACCATTTTTGTAATAGAAAAGTATGATTTCGGTAATTAAAGTATATTAGAAAAAAGAGCTCTTGAGCCTTAGCAACACTCCTCTGTCTTCTGGTTACATAATACGGTCAATGTTGAGCAAGTCTCCACAGTTATGTAAACAGAAGACAGAGGATTATGGCTAAGGCTCAAAATGGGCCACTTTAGAGTTATTTTTCTAATAGAAATGTATGATTTCAGTAATTAAAGTATATTACACAAATGGTCAGTATCACTGCCCCCATACATAGAGGTTCACATAAGTGGGCCCCCACTAAAAAAAGAATACGATAAATAAAGAACAGTCACACTTTTTCTACATACCCTAGCTATCTACCACATAATGCATAAAATATAGGATTAATAGGAGTAAAACAAGACATTTTTACATCACTATAAAAAAAACATCAACCTAATCAAATCAGACCTTAATCAGCGTATTGTGCCCCATCAGACTTTGCGTATTGTGCCCCATCAGACCTAATACATTGATACAGATCATACATAGCCTAATTACTACAGACCTAGACACTATTGTGCCCCATAGACCTCAGATCAGCATATTGTGCTCCCACAGACCTCACATCAGCAGAATGTGCCCCCATCAGACCTCAGATCAGCCTATTGTGCCCCATCAGACCGACCAGCTTAATGCCCATCAGACCTCAGATCAGCGTATTGTGCCCCATCAGATCTGCAGTGCCCCCATCAGATCAGATCAGCGTATTGTGCCCCCATCAGGTTAGATTAAAAAACCTACCTGTTCTGCGCTGCGGCTGCCCTGCGGTCCGCGCTCCGCTCTCTTCCTGGCCCGCGCACACTATGGACGCTGCGTGCAGCGTCAGGTCAAGTGCGCGCCGTCAAAGAGAGCAGAGCGCGGACCGGAGGGCAGCCGCAGCGCAGAACAGGTAAGTAAGATTTTTTATTTTTATGGGCTGAGTCACTGGGCCTGAGCCACCATTACGCCACTGCCCCATACATTACATAAATAAAAAAAGAACGACAGTCACACTTTAAGCATCCATTACAAGACATTTTATTACAAAAAAAACAAACAATACAGTTATTAATTTGCACCTTCCTAATATTGATACACATACAAGCCTAACTTACCTGACTAGCAGTGCAATTGGACACACAGTTTTTGCCGTCTGCTCCAAGGTAGAAGTTAGAAGGACAAGCACATTTATAGGTTCCACCAGGCGATAGAAGACACAGGTTACTGCAACCACCATTGTTAATTTTGCAGGGATGATTAGGAACTAAAGGAGGAAAACAGATCAAAAATGTCACATGGCACACAAGCACTCTAGATCAGTGATTTTCAACCAGTGTGTCTCCAGCTGTTGCAAAACTACAACTCCCACCATGCCCTTCTGTAGGCTGATAGCTGTAGGCTGCCTGGGCATGATGGGAGTTGTAGTTTTGCAACAGCTGGAGGCACACTGGTTGAAAATCACTGCTCTAGATGAATACACAGTAATGGAGAACATTCTGAAATTCAGCCCAGCTTCTGGGGCCAAATATGGTTTTCCCTAAGTTGGCACATTAGCTATGAAATACTAGCTCAAACCGTAACACATAAAACACATATAAAATAAAGTAACAGAATAATCAGCACATGAGTTTAAAGGTTATGGACATCTTTGGGGATCATTTTTTTATCATTGCATTATCGGCTCACAATATATATATTTCATAATTGATCTTGATTTTAAAAAAATAAAAAATTTAAAAAAAGTATTTGTTCTACAGCCTTCACTTTCAGTCTGTCTGCAGACTATAGCTTTTTATTTTATGCAGAACCCATCAGGGAGCTGCCCTGACAGCTCGATGTATAGCCCTTATATCTGAACTACTGACAGCTCATAAACACTCATTAAAGCTATATTCTTATCAGTTTGAAAGCCACAGACTGAAGATATACTGAAAGGGAAGGCAATAAAACAAAAACTGTTGACTTTTTTTTTAATAAAGACCAGCTGAAAAAAATTATTTGAGGTCAAAATGGAGTAAATTGCAACGATGAAAAAAAACTGTCCCAGAAGGTCTTCATTGCCTTTAAAGAAAAAACAGGCTGTGTGGATGTTTATGAAACCAAATGTAGGAAATGTCTGCCCTTTATAGCTAACAAACAGTAAAGTACATCCCGGCTGTACTCACCATCAGGCTGCCGATACAGATGATAGATGTGGATGTCCATGGGTCGGTGAAGTGTGCTGATAAGCATGGTCTTGTTGGCGCCCGTGGTTTTGTGTGCGCGGTTAATTGATTTGGTTTCCCAGTCAGTCCAGTAAATATAATCTTCAAAGAGCGTCAGGGCAAAGATGTGTGGGATATCTTGACTAAGCACTGAGGAAAGGTAATGAAGAAAAATGATGAGGCAAATGGAGAGCCTTACCAAGAACATAAGTAAGAGTAGGGTTTTGTTTCACTGAAAGGGGGTTATCTATGACTTTGAAAGCAACAACAACCAGTAAGCCCTCATACATGAAAATACTGGAATCTATATATGCAGCAAATCCACAGAGTGGTGCTCAAGATCCAGGCTTGGAGACATTGTATGAGTATACAGGCCAGAAGATTTTAACCCTAAAGTGATGGTCCACTTTTGCAACTATTTTTTGTTATTACAAAGCATCTAAAATGATTAAGTAAAGTAAGTGGTATTTATCATGTAGAGAAAGTTAATACCAGGCACCTACTAATGTATTATTATTGATATTACTTCCTTTGCTGGCTGGATTCATTTTTCCATCACATTATACACTGCTCATTTCCATTGTTATGACCACCCTGCAATCCAGCAATGGTGGTCGTGCTTGCACACTATAGGAAAAAGCACTAGCCTATGTGAACTACCATGGTCCCGGCCACCAGAGAGGCTGAAACATTTTCCTATAATGCGCATACACGACTACAACTGATGGATTGCAGGGTGATCTGTAACCATGGAGACGAGCAGTGTATAATGTGATGGAAAAATGAATCAACCAGCAAAGGAAGGAATATGGACAATCACAATACATTATTAAGGCCCTTATATTAACTTTCTCTACATGATAAATGCCACTTACTGAAGTGAGACAACCCCTTTAAATCAAATGGTTTTGTCTGAACTGCCGTCCTGCCTCAGCAAGAAGTTGGAAAATGTAGGATCAGACTGCACAATCCTTTTGTAGTCTGTTAACATGGAAACAAATTGGCATAGGAGCTGTAGGCACAAAGCAGTAGGAGAGTTTTAATTAATCATATACATTCGGATGTTCTGTTTTGTCCGTGATACTGCTTTAACAAAACCATATCATGATAACAGTCCTAAATGATATCCATACTGCAACCAAAAATTCCAGGACGTTCAGTAGATTACCTGTGTGTCGGTTGCCTCCGTCAAGGTTAGCAAACTGAATGTAGTCCTCTCTAGCATCAGCCCAGTAAATTCTGCTATTGACATAATCCAGCGTCAGACCGTTGGGCCATGTTATTTTGCTTTCCACAATGATACTGCGGTTGGTGCCATCCATACCAATTTTACCAATCAAAGAATTGTCTCCCCAGTCTGTCCAATACAAGTAGCTGAAAGAAAGAGGTGGTAGTCCTAGATTTACAAGTCTGCTCAGAAGACAATAACATGAACTCGTAAAAGAGCAAAAAGTATTTGCAATGGACTTACCCATGTTTTACATCTACCACTAACGCCCGAGGCTCCCTCAGTCCAGAGTTAACCAGCACAGTACGATAAGCACCGTTCAGCTTGGAAACCTCAATAGTGTCTCGTCCTTTGTCACACCAGTACAGATTTCCTCCAACCCAGTCCACGGCCAGTCCATCAGGGTTACTAAGTCCAGTGCGATGAAGGACCTGGGACCGGCATGAACCAGTTTTGTTATCTGCTATACAGTAGTTACGATTGCTGCATAATTTGCTTTAGTTTTTTAAAGGCCGACATCGGTTATGAGATATTGCATTTTGTAAGGTTATAAATACTGGAAACTATTAGGTTAATTGGGTTCTATAGTGTTTAATTCACATGGTTAAACCAACTAATATATATATATATATATATATATAGCTTTAAAATTTAGAAACCTAACAATAGCCGTGCCTGATCCCTGGAGCATACAGGGCTGAAAAGGTCATCTGTCCCAAAGGAGACCACTTCTGTAAACTGTGCAATTAGGCTGTAGGTCTGATTACAGATTTTGCATGGGGGCTCAGGAGCTTCCTCTGCCCTAAATTATAGACTATAGGTGGAGGGGTACTACTTTTTTGGACAATAAGACTCACTTTATAGAAATTAAAAAAATCAAAGTATGTCTGTCAGGAATAGGGGTGATTGACAGTGTCAGTTGTCCTGATCGTTTCCTTGCTGATTAGCCTCATAAAGCAGTCTGCGCAATCATAGAGAGAACTGTGAAGCTCTTTGCGTCCTCAGTCTTCATATCCTCTGTCGATGTCCGCTACTGATTGCTCGGTGCAGGAGGGAGTGCTTAATGCAATGTGCTGGAGCTTGGCAAGGTGAGTAAACCACCAGATCACCACTCTTCTACTACCCTAGACTACCAGGTTATTAAAGCCCCATCTTCTACTCTGAACCATCAAGTATGGGAGGATTACTCTAGACACCAGGGTATAAACTATTAAACCCTCATTCTACTCTGAGGAGCTTTACCTTAAATCATCAGAACATCAAGTATTAACCTCCTTATCTAGTCTTAACCAGCAAAAACATGGGCATTTCCCTTGACCACCAAGGAATCAAACCCTAGATAAGAGATCAGAAACTTTCTGCAACCCAGCATACTTCAAACACTTTTATTTTTCCTATAACACAAGTTGTAATTTCAACGGCTGGAATCCTGGAGGACTATCAGAACGGGCGTCATTAACCCTCCACTACCTTAGGCCAAAGAAATATCAAAAATATTTTTAATGTTTGATGCCTAAACTTGGGTGCGTCTTATACTGGACATGACAGCATACACTGTACTTATAATATAGGTTTGTTTTCCAGACCTAACAACATATTACATTTGTAAGTTGACAAGTGATTGTGCAGTGCTTTTTTTTTTTTTTTTTTTAATACCTGAACGTTGCTCCCGTTGATGTGCATGCGACGAATCATGCTGCCCTGAGTGGTGACATCAGTCCAGTAAATCATCTGTTCTCGATAATCAAAATCCAGTGCAACGGCATTGTTCAGGCCCTGCATTACAGAAACATCAGAGACACTTTTAGAAATCTGCATATGCCAAACAGGATATATCCACCATAAGTCACGTCAAGTCTACGAGAACCACAGAAATTAGTGGTGATGTGTTTATTCTACTATTTTATAGTAACAGCTGAACCCAATGCAAACTGAGGGAATTGCTCCAGGTTAGACAATGGAGTGTATTGTTGCACTGGTTATATCTCCTCTAGTGCTTTCTCATTCAAGCTCTTAATGCACTGAAGCTGGACACACACATGGTGAGCGTCTGCCAATGCCGCCTGATATCACTGCCAAAAACAACAAAATTCCAACTAGATTGTTGTTTCAGGGAAATAAAAATAAAACCTAAGGGCTTCAACCTGAATGTAAAAAGTCCATAACCGACCACATATATTGAAAATCATAACATTATTTGCTTTGATGGGCAAGTCCGCCAGGGTAACCCCTTTCCTTTGCAGCGGGGCCAACGTTGTTATTTGGCACAACTTATTCAAATATCACAAAACAAATATGAAAAATTACAAAAAAGATAAATTAGACATCTACTACAATTCCTACTTAAATGGACCCCATGTAGGCCTCCATACCTACACTACGACATGAAGAATACTGATATATGCATGAACCCTTTCAGCCAATTAGCACAGACAGGAGTGCTGCTTAGCTTGAGGCCCCTTTACACGGCCACAAGTAGAAAGCGATTTTGGGGAAGGACGTGTTTCGTCCTGACAATGTTTTGCTCATCAGTGGAGGAGGAAGCTGCATTTACAAGCAGTGATCTCCTCCACAGTATGGGGACGAGCGATCCCTAATGCCATCGTTCGTCCCCGTACAGAATGATGATTTAGGCGTCTGCACGAACTATCCTATGACAAGAGTTTCACTTGTTCATCCGGTAATAGCTGTCACCTTTACACAGACAGCTTATTGCTAACTAGCGTCTGTACGAACTCCTAATAACCTACCGGAAGCGTAAAGGGCCTCTCATGTCTTGTTCATGGCCTAATGGGTATAACAGCACTGACAGGAATTATATGAGTATAACAGATGCTCTTGACTGTCCCATACATACAATGTGTATTCTCTCACCTGCTTCAGTAGGGTATAATTGGTGCCTCCCAGACTCAGTTTCCGTAAGTAGTATCGGTTGGCAAAAATTAAGAATGGCTCCTCCACTATTAAAAAAAAGAAAGCCTGAATGTAAAACCTAACCAAAAGTAGTATTAGAAATAGATACTCTTAGAAGCGGCAACTGCTGGCAGGGCATCTTATAAATGTGCCAGCACACTACACTAGGTGACAACGCCAGTCTGCAATGGAGCAGGTAGATCTTGTGTTGTCACCGGTGCATAAAAAGTACAACAGGAAACCATTACACTGAAGCTCAGGTATAAAAATGACACATTTTAAGCTCAGGTAGTTAGACTTGCTCACATTCAGTAGAACTGGCCACCTTGCAGCTTGTACTGTCATTTGCTCGCATTTCAAAGCCTTCGACACACAGACAGCGGAAGCTTCCAAGGGTGTTGATACACCTTTGGCTGCAAGGGTACGTGGTGGTGCACTCATCAATGTCGACACAAGTTTTTCCATCATCCTTCAGCCAAAAGCCAGGACGGCATCTGCACT
The DNA here is from genome assembly GCA_900303285.1 of Rhinella marina. Classification (NCBI taxonomy): domain Eukaryota; kingdom Metazoa; phylum Chordata; class Amphibia; order Anura; family Bufonidae; genus Rhinella; species Rhinella marina. The sequence goes on from ONZH01002335.1 coordinate 73,232, forward strand.
GTACGGGTGACAAAAGGAATTGTGAGCAGTAAGACAATGTTGGCTTATCTGAATAAAATGTACTGTATGTTGTACTTGTTAAAGGGCTTGTCAGGCCACAGATATTGATGTCTGTACACACCCGCTGATCACAAGCGCTGCGTCCTCTTCAATGTCTACCTGCACCCCTACCCCCTTGTAGTGGCATTGTAATTACAGCTTCAACGCCCATTCACTTAAATGAGATGTACAGATGTAATTGAACAGGAGCACTGCTACAAGGAAGACGGCATGTGAAGAGGACGTCGTGCTCCCATGTGGACTGCGGCCTCCTCCAAACAGCTGATCAGCAAAGTTTTACTTTAAAGTGGTATTTCAGTTATATTAAGGGTTTCACTGCTGGGTCCCCCGCCGATCAGTAGAGTGGGGGCCTCATACCCTGTGGGCTTCCTCACTCCTCCAATGAATTTATCAGGAGTGTTCAAGAATGTGACATGCCACTCTATTCATTTCAGGGTGCAGGGACCCCCTGTTCTATCGGTTGGAACTCCACTAGTCAAATAGTTGGATCAAGATATAATCGGAATACCCCTTTAAGCAGAGCAGTAAAGTGAACCTGTTACCTTGAAGGTTATGTAATGTACTTTAGATTATAGAAAGTGGATGGTGTCAAAGGCCGCACATATGAGGGTGTAAGCTGGGCATATTACGATGGAAACATTGGATTATGTGTATATATATAACACCTTCTCATTCAAAGAGTTTTCTATATTTTCATGACTATGAAAATTGTAGATTCACACTGAAGGCATCAAAACTATGAATTAACACATGTGGAATTATATACTTATCAAAAAAGTGTGAAAAAACGGAAAATATGTCTTATATTCTAGGTTCTTCAAAGTAGCCACCTTTTGCTTTGATTACTGCTTTGCACACTCTTGGAATTCTCTTGATGAGCTTCAAGAGGTAGTCACCTGAAATGGTTTTCACTTCACAGGTGTGCCCTGTCAGGTTTAATAAGTGGGATTTCTTGCCTTATAAATGGGGTTGGGACCATGAGTTGTGTTGGGCAGAAGTCAGGTGGATACACAGCTGATAGTTCTACTGAATAGACTGTTAGAATTTGTATTATGGCAAGAAAAAAGCAGCTAAGGCTACTTTCACACTAGCGTTTTTAAATTCCGGTATTGAGTTCCGTCAAAGGGGCTCAATACCGGAAAAAAACGCTTCAGTTTTGTCCCCATTCATTGTCAATGGGGACAAAACTGAACTGAAGACAACGGAATGCTCCTGAAAGCATTCCGTTCCGTCTTCAGACCGGAGAACAAACCGCAGCATGCTGCGGTTTGCTCTCCGGTCCAGGCATCCGCACCAAGACGGATCCGGAATGACCCCCAATGGAAGTCAATGGGGACGGATCCGTTTGGTGTGGACACACCAGTAATCCGGATCTGTCCTCCATTGATTTTCCAATGGGGGGTCATTCCGGATCCGGCATACATACACACAGACTACATACAAACAAACATACAGACATACATACAAACATACAGACATACATACATACTCACATACTCCCCGGGACGCCGGCAGCAGGTCTTCACGCGCCTCCTGCACGCTGCGATGACGTTTCCCCACTGCGCCCAGCAGAGGGCGCTGTGGGGAATCGTCATCAATGCGCGCAGGAGGCGCGTGAAGACGTTCTGCCGGCGTCCCGGGAGTATGTGAGTATGTATGTATGTTTGTATGTATGTCTGTTTGTTGTAGTCTGTGTGTTGTTTTAATGTGTGTCATGTGTGGGGCCGGAGCGCTGCTCCGGCTCCACACATGTATAGCGTTAGCACGGATCCGTCGGCACCCTTTAGGTGCCGGATCCGTGCTAACGCTAGTGTGAAAGTAGCCTAAGTAAAGAAAAACGAGTGGCCATCATTACTTTAAGAAATGAAGGTCAGTCAGTCCGAAAAATTGGGAAAACTTTGAAAGTGTCCCCAAGTGCAGTCGTAAAAACCTTCAAGCGCTACAATGAAACTGGCTCACATGAGGACCGCCCCAGGAAAGGAAGACCAAGAGTTACCTCTGCTGCAGAGGATAAGTTCATCCGAGTCACCAGCCTCAGAAATCGCAGGTTAACAGCAGCTCAGATTAGAGACCAGGTTAATGCCACACAGAGTTCTAGCAGCAGACACATCTCTACAACAACTGTTAAGAGGAGACTGTGTGCAGCAGGCCTTCATGGTAAAATAGCTGCTAGGAAACCACTGCTAAGGACAGGGAACAAGCAGAAGAGACTTGTTTGGGCTAAAGAACACAAGGAATGGACATTAGACCAGTGGAAATCTGTGCTTTGGTCTGATGAGTCCAAATTTGAGATCTTTGGCTCCAACCACCGTGTCTTTGTGCGACGCAGAAAAGGTGAACGGATGGACTCTACATGCCTGGTTCCCACCGTGAAGCATGGAGGAGGTGTGATGTTGTGGGGGTGCTTTGCTGGTGACACTGTTGGGGATTTATTCAAAATTGAAGGCATACTGAACCAGCATGGCTACCACAGCATCTTGCAGCGGCATGCTATTCCATCCGGTTTGCGTTTAGTTGGACCATCATTTATTTATCAACAGGACAATGACCCCAAACACATCTCCAGGCTGTGTAAGGACTATTTGACCAAGAAGGAGAGTGATGGGGTGCTACGCCAGATGACCTGGCCTCCACAGTAACCAGACCTGAACCCAATCGAGATGGTTTAGGGTGAGCTGGACCGCAGAGTGAAGGCAAAAGGGCCAACAAGTGCTAAGCATCTCTGGGAACTCCTTCAAGACTGTTGGAATACCATTTCAGGTGACTACCTCTTGAAGCTCATCAAGAGAATGCCAAGAGTGTGCAAAGCAGTAATCAAAGCAAAAAGTGGCTACTTTGAAGAACCTAGAATATAAGACATATTTTCAGTTGTTTCACACTTTTTTTGTTAAGTATAAAATTCCACATGTGTTAATTCATAGTTTTGATGCCTTCAGTGTGAATCTACAATTTTCATGAAAATACAGAAAACTCTTTGAATGAGAAGGTGTGTCCAAACTTTTGGTCTGTACTGTGTGTGTATATATATATATATATATATATATATATATATATATATATAAACAATCCCCTGTGCTGGCGGTGGATCTCCAAACTTATGTAAAGGCATCGACCTCTACATAACTTCGGCACATCAAGCGCCGCTTCTACATGTAAGACAGCTTCCGAACCTGACATATGCCTAATACAGGAACATTTCAGGTTAATAAATGACCCCCATACTGTATATATACTTTAAGCATTAAACAGCTTTATTCATATTGCCATGGTTTGATGTGTACCTTGTAGCCAATCTTCAGGTCCTCGCACTCCTGGCTGCAGCCGCTCAGCCTCTTGTTCTGACACTCGTTGATGAAGCAGTTGAGCTCGTCTGAACCGTCTCCGCAGTCGTTGTTGTTGTCACACATGAGGTGCTCTGGGATACACTTGCCGTTTTTACAGAGGTAGAATGTGTCATTGCATTTGCCTTCTGCACGAGGAAAGAAAAAGAAATCATCCGTATAATAGAATTTCCTTTCTCTATCAGCTTTATGGCATACAGTAACTATGGTGGGTGTAAAATGAAAAAACAAAGCGTATGTCTATTAATAAAATGTATTACCCATTTAAACACCTCCTGATTTGTCAATGTAGACCTCTACCCGCTCTGCAAACATGTTCAAGCCTTACCAGTGCTGGTACAACGTGGATTTTTCGGTGCCTCGTCTGACTTATCGTGGCAGTCAAATTCTCCATCACATTCCCACTGTTTGTTCAGTAAGCAGCGGCCATTAGCGCACTGGAACTCGTCAGGGCCACAGGTTGGGTACTCTAAGTCATTAAACGATAAACCTTGTTAGAAAAGGTGAATGGACAGACGTGATGGCATTACCATCATATATGGGTCTACATAAAAAGAACATAAAAGCACAAAAGTTTCTAAATTTATCCCTAAAAATGTCTTAAAGTCAGTTTTAAGGAAAACTGTCCCCATTTGCCTCTGTCCTTATGCAGAAATCCTGACACGTACTTGGTACGGCTTGGGCTGCCACATATAATGTACCGTACTTGTTTAGCTGCGCCTATGGATTGATAACTCACCACACTCCGGAGACTCATCGGATCCGTCACTGCAGTCGGCATCGTGGTCACACACAAACTGCTTGGGGATACACTGCTGATTCTGACACATGAATTCTTTGGAGTCACAAGTATTGTTGAAAACTGGAACCAAACACATTCACTTTATCAATAGATTTCCTTCAACAGCGACACAATAAAAGCAGTAACCGAGTGTGTGGATGTGGGTTCTCTCTCGCTTATACAGGGTCAGTAACTACCAAAGGTACCTACTATTTAAAGGCAATGCATCACCTAATTAAAACCAAATGCGGATACATATTCCTTTTTCGACTTTTTTATTTTCTGATTTTTTTTTTGTGCTCCCCAGATTTCCTATTAGCAGAGATATACTTTATAACTTTTCTAAAACTGATCCTCTTGTCTTTCCCCCTATCTACTAACCCACCTAAACTTGATATCTCAATTTCGGTCTGTGGCACTATCATAACTCCTGGGCAGCACACACACTGTCTTGGGGCCACGTTTGACTCTGATCTTTCCTTTGTTCCCCATAGTCAGTCACTTACACGTTCTTGGTGTCTGCACCTCAACAATATCTCCAGAATCTGCCCTTTTCTTACGGTGAAACGGCCAAAACTCTGGTTGTTGCGTTGATTTATTCTCGTCTTGACTACTCAACGCATTACTAATCGGTCTCCCTCTCACTAAACTCTCCCCTCTTCAGTCTGTCCTAAATGCTGCAGCCAGGCTCATCTATCCATCCACCCGCTACACTGATGCTACTAGTCTATGCCAGTCACTTCACTGGTTGCCCATCCACCACAGAATACAGTTCAAACTCTCACCCACAAAGCCCTCCACAGTGCTGCCCCTCCATACATCTCCGTCTACCACCCTACTCGTGCTCTCCGTTCTGTTAGCGATCTAAGATTAATATCCTCCATAATTCGTACCTCTCACTCCCGTCTTCAAGACTTTTCTCGAGCTGCACCTACACTCTGGAATACTCTGCCCCGGAATATCAAGTCAATTCCCAACTTCCCTACCTTCAATAATGCCTTAAAAACACATCTTTTCAGGCAGGCTGATCAAGCTACCTAAAATGACTATTCCCCAAGTAAATCCCTCCCCCGCTACCCTTCAGACATGAACTCGACCTGCTAACAGTCCTACAGCCAAAGTACTAGCAAATGCAGATCAGCCTACAGCACCCCTTTCAGTACAGAGATGGCTGGACTACTTAATATAAGAATCAGCTACCTTTTATGTCATTCCTACTTCCTCATAGATTGTAAGCTCTTGCGAGCAGGGCCCTCACCCCTAGTGTTTCAGTTGTATATTAGCCGGTAACTTTGTGATGTCTTTTGTTTTGTACATGAACCCTCTGAATTATAAAGGAATATGGTGGCGCTATATAAATAAAGATTATTATTATTTACAGGGGCCATATGAACCTGTAAGTCTAGAGATGAGTCACTGACTTCTATGGGAGAGTGTTGTGGGCATGCTTTGTGGTGATTCTGCAGGGAGGGGGAGGAGGTGAGCCAGAATCAACACTTGTTATGAATGGTACATTTCCTCACACTGAGGGTACAACACAAGATTACCAATCATTTTCCAAACAGCCGAAGAATTACCTCTAATCAGATTATACTAACAGGACTGGGCCAATCAGCCAGCAACGAATACTTTCTTCTGAAATAAATGTGTTAAGACCTTCACACCAACGTGTACAATGAAATCAGGATTATACAGAAACTTCTTATCAGGGAAAATCCATCACCGAAACGATCTTCATCAGGGTGGCCCTCTCAGCTACATGGTCTTTTACAAAGGCTCCACTGTATATAGATCAGTTTTGAAAAGAGAAGCAGAAATCCGCTCACCGCAGCCAGCATGGACACTTTCATCTGCTCCATCTTGGCAGTCTTTATCCCCATCACACAGCCAGCGGCGAGGTACACACACATGGGTGCTAGGGCACTGGAAGGCTTCAGGACTGCATGTAGCAGATTCTGGAACACAAGAAATAATTGCTGCCAACATCTGCCTGTTTGAAGGACAGAAAGGCCAAATCTTGAGTATTGACTTACGGCAGCGGATATCCTCATCAGATTTGTCCCCACAGTCGTCGGATCCATCGCACACCCAGTGTTTAGAGATACAACGGTGGTTATTGCACTCGAACTGCATAGAGGTGCAAAACTTGTCTGGAAAAAAAGACGACACAATCTCAATCAAGAATGCCCTTTAACCACCTAACTGTTTTGCCGGAGTCCAGCTCGGGCAGTGTGAAAAGTAGCTAACTGGAGGGGGTGGGCTGCTTTACATGCTGATATCTCCTCAATGGTAGCAGCTAGAAACATGCCACTGGTCTCGTATGAAAGCTGACAGCACAGGCTTTCATACAAGACAAAAACAACTAAAGTCCAAGAAACAGAGGAGAAATCACTGTTAGAAATCAAGTCGGGAATAATCGCTAGTACAACCTATTCTTACTTTCATTTTCAGCCGCATTCACACCATCCCAATTTCTATCAGTGATACCTTCCTCTGTCCTGAACATATTGCTGTCATTTTGGTATTGTCTGAAAGCTTGAAATGTCTGCTTTTAAACAAGATCAGTTACATGTTTCTAGCTGGTGGAGGTAGCAGCATCTAAAGCAGCCCCCCCCCCTCCAGTTAGCTACTTTTCCCACTACTGGAGCTCCACTCTGGCAAAACAGTTAGGGGGTTAAATGGGGTTTTCTAGGATAGGATTTCAATGTGTGCTCTATAGGGGTTCAGTCCCTGGTAACCCCATTGAACAACAGAAGGCAACCTCCAGGGATCCCTGCCGATAAGTTAGAAGAGGTTGAGTGCTCAGAGAGTGCCATGGTTCCTTACTAGACCATGTGACATCACTGTACATCGGTCAGGTGGCCTAGTTGCAGCTCAGCAGAGAACGGGGATGAGCTGCAATACAAAGTATAGCTGCTATACGATGTACGGAGCTGCTGAAGATAGGTCATCATTAGGGATTAGCGAATTTCATATTTTGAAGTTTGTTTTTCGTTTCAGGTTGTGGTATAGGCTGAATTGCGTTACTATGGACCATAACGCAATTCCATGACGGAATGCCTTTAGAGGCATATCGTTATTCATTCCGTTATAATAGAAGTCTATGGCCTGTATAACGCAAGACGGATCAGTTATGCAGTTCAGAGACTTCTATTATGACAGAATGAATAACTGAATGCCTCTAAAGGCATTCCGTTATGCATTCCGTCATGGTCCGTAGTAACGGAATCCATAACGCAATTCGGCTTATACCACAACTCGAACCGAAAACGAATTTCAAAATATGAAATTCGCTTATCCCTAGTCATCATTATCATTCCCTGGCTAACCCCTTAATGTAGAACATCATACAGAAATTTAACAAAGTCCGCCGTTTAGGGAAAATTCGATTTTCCCTGAACAGCGTTAAAAAACAAACAAACAAAAAAAAACAAAACCCACTTACCTCATCAATTTGAGATCGAAGAGTTGGCCACCGCCATCTTGATTGAAGATCTTACACAAAATCCCGTGCCATGTGAGATTTCGCGCTAGATCTTGAATCAAGATGGCGGTTGCTAGCTGTTCACAATCAAATGGATGAGGTAAGAATGAATTTGTTATTTAATTTTTTTATTTTATTTTACACTGTATTATTGCTGACAGATGCCGCGATCAGCTATGAAGACGGCATCTGAGGGGTACAGTGTCACTGCACCTACTACTTTGTCACAAAGCAAATTTTTCAATACTTAGCTGAATTGAATTTTTTAATACTTCGCTCATCACTACTTAAACCATTAACGTTCTGGGAAAATGATGAAATAATTGTCTAAACTTTTTTTTTTGCGAAAAGATAAAACCTAGTAAAACCTATTCTTATTTTCATTTTCAGCCGCATTCACACCATCCCAATTTCTATCAGTGATATCTTCCACTGTCCTGAACATATTGCAACTGAAAGCTTGAAATGTCTGCTTTTAAACAAGATCAGTTTAAAGGGAACCTGTCACCTCCAATACACCTAATAAACTGCCAGCATTACCTTATATTGTTGACCAGTGTGTTTGTAATGATGTTTTTCATTTAGAAAAGCGATTCCTCAAACTTGTTGAAATCGATGTTTTAAACTCCATGACCGCGCTCTCTCCAGGCAGCTTGAAGTCAAGGGGGCAGCGGCCTCCTTGCTTCAAGTCAAGCAAAGCACGCCCCTCTTGCCTATGATTGACAGTCTTCTTGTCTTCCTGCATGCATGGTGCGCTCCTTCGTGCAGCGCGATCCCGGCTCCGGCTCTGCACTTAGCCTGCTTTCAACTGCGCACGCCCCTTAAACTCCATTGAGCGCGCCAGCCCGCCCGCACGCCTGCCTGTCCCTACGCAAGCACTCACTGGAGTTTAAGGGGCATGCGCAGTGCGCAGTTGAAAGCAGGCTAAGTGCAGAGCCGGAGCCGGGACCGCGCTGCACGAAGGAGCGCACCACACATGCAGGAAGACAAGAAGACTGTCAATCATAGGCAAGAGGGGCGTGCTTTGCTTGACTTGAAGCAAGGAGGCCGCTGCCCCCTTGACTTCAAGCTGCCTGGAGAGAGCGCGGTCATGGAGTTTAAAACACCGATTTCAACAAGTTTGAGGAATCGCTTTTCTAAATGAAAAACATCATTACAAACACACTGGTCAATAATATAAGGTAATGCTGGCAGTTTATTAGGTGTATTGGAGGTGACAGGTTCCCTTTAAATGATGAAATAATTGTCTAAACTTTTTTTTTTGCGAAAAGATATTTTTCTCCTATCACAGGAAATCACTGGTTCTCCTCACTTCCTTACCGCAATGTGTTTCATCCTCTCCATTGTCACAGTCATTCTCCTTATCGCAAGTCCAGCTCATAGGAATGCAGCGGCCACTCGGACAGGCAAAATAATTCACTGGACACCGTGGCTTGCGAATACCTAGAGAAAATGAAGTATGAGGTTATTCATATTGTTTACAGTGTATTCATCCTTTCTACAAGTTCAACATTTTCACGTATTTATGGGTGGCCTACCTGGGCAGTTCATCTCGTCTGTGAAGTCACCACAGTCATTTGACCCATCGCAGACCCAGGTGGGGCTGTAGCAGAGAGAGGTCTTCTCACACTTTTGGAATGTTAGCCCTTTGACGCCCAATTTAAAGAAACTGCTGCAGTCAGTGACATCTAGGGGACAATGTAACATAACCAATTAGGACGGACGTATGTTGCTAAGAGTTTGGTAAGAAGTGCACAAATGGTTAGCTACACATAAAATCAAAAAGCAGAATATTTTAAAAAACAAAAAAACATTTGACCCTTGCACTAACAATTACTAAAGTGAAAATGTCTATAATGACCCGAAATACACAGGAGGGCAAGTTAAAGGGGTTTTCCAGGATTTTACTACTGATGACTTATAGGTCATCAGTACCTGATCATTGGTGGCCCAACACCCGGCTCCCCCGCTGATCAGCTGTTTGAGAAGCTACCAGCTCTCCTGTGAGTGCCGCTACCTTCTCCCCGCTCATCAAGCACAGTGCTGTACATTGTACAGCGGCTGTGCTTGGTATCACAGCTCAGCTCCATTCACTTGAATGGGGCTGAGCTGCTCCTAGGCCACGTGACCGATGAATGGTCACTGGCCTAGGAAAAGCTAAGAGCTGGCCGAGGCGCTCACGGGAGTGGGTGCTGGAGCCCCACTGATCAGATACTGAGGATAGGTCATCAGTAGTAAAATCCCTGAAAATCCCTTTAAAACCCTGGACTCCTGTATCTTTATTGGGTACTACCGAGTTGAATAAAGAGCTGTACACCCAAAAGACTTCTAGAGTACATATTTCATAAAATGTTGACAGGCTATGGGGATGTGTCAGAACTTATGATCTGCCAGGGTCCGGGTGCCAAGAACACAACGAATCACTAATAAGAAAGGGCAGTAGTAGTCAGCTGAGTGCTGTGCTGATGTGGTTTTAATCATCTCTACTCTCCTTAGATGGTAAAGGAGGCCATGTACAGACTTCTGGAAAGTCGACCCGATCAGAAGCGAAGGGGCACAGCACCCAGCTGAGCTCTACTCGCCCACTGCTATGCTTTAAACAGTTCCTGGAAGCCCATTGTGCTCATGTATGGACAGCCATTGAAGAGGAAGACTTGCTCATCTACGACATATTACTTACTGCAGTTCATCTCATCGGAGGCGTCATCACAGTCAATAAGCTGGTTGCAACGACTTGAGTTACTAATACAGCTTCCATCCCGGCAGCGGAAGTCTTCTGGGGCACACGAGGTTTCTAAAAGATACAGAGTGGGTCAGAGAAATGGAGAGCCTATAATAACATAAGACTGATGGACTATGTCTGATGGGAAAACAAAAATCACGTAGACGTTCTGGTAGAGATCTGAAAGACGAGGTTAAAAAGCTGGCCAGTTGGACATACTTACTGTTGCAAGATACCTCATCCGAGTTGTCACCGCAGTCGTCCAGACCGTTGCACCAGTTGGCGGTGGAGATGCAACGCCCATTCACACAGTGGCGGAAACCCTTCTTGCATCGGCGATTAGCTGTGGACAACAATAAACCGTGTATTTCATAGCCTTCATCATCTTCATCACACAACAGGCACTGTGGCTTTACTGAGGTTGGTGGATGACTAATGGCATATGAGAAGGATTTCATCACACAGTGGCAAATGAAAAGTAGAACACTGTGTTCTGAACTATTCCTGTCATTCATAATGTAAGCTTGAAACACAAGGTAGCAATTAAAGGGGTATTCCAATTCTATAAAGCCATGGCATATATCTGGTTAAGGCTGACACCTGGGATGCCCATTAGTTATTAGAAGGAAGGGGGAGAGCACTGGTGTACTACTAGCCATCCTCTATTCACTTCAATGGAAGTGCCACTGTGGACGGCCAGAGCAACGCTGTGCAGGTAAACCACTGCTGTGGCCCCTTCATTCTCAGCATTTGTGGGGGTCTCAGTGATCATAAAGTGATGCCATATTCTAGTGACCAACCTTGTTTTATATTGTTATACCCCTTTAAAGGTAACAATTACTGAACTTAAAGGGGTATTCCCATCTCACAAATGTGGTTTGTATAGTTAGATATAGACATACCAATATTATTACTAACAGAATGTATTTCTCTGGGTTTTGGACGCGCAGACAAAAATGCTACAACCCTAAGATGTCTCCGCATGCTCATGCAATGTGCGTTCACAATACAGCAGTTACCTCAGAGCAAGCCGACCACCACTACTACATGGCCACAGTGGCCGTAACTAGGGCAACGGCCTGACTGATGTGTGGGACAATGGATATACAAATAGGAAAATCTTCTAAACGGTACATTTTATATAAATACATTCTAGTAGTAATAATATTGGTATGGCTGTATCTAATGTAGTGAAGTTGAAAGTGTCACTTTGGCACAACTCATAATATCTTGTGAACTGTTCTGGTACAGCCACATGCCACAGGCTTTGCTGCAATTACGGTCATGGTTCTGAGTAGATACGGTAATAACATCTTTTTCAGGCCTCACAACCACATTTTTTTCTGCATTTTTTGTGGATCGGATGCAGACCCTTTCATTTCAACAGCGCCGCAAAAATCGTGTGCCGTCCACATCCGTATCTCCGTACAGCAGCTGCACAAATAGGTAGAACATGTCCTATTCTTGTCCATTTTGCAGACAAGAATAGGCAGTTCTACAATAGAGCCCGTGTAAAGTGCGGGATGAACATGGCCGGTATCGATGTTTTGTGGATCCACAAAACAGATGCAGTCGTGTGCATGAGGCCTTCGAATTTAAAAATCTTTTGCAAAACGCCCATGCACAAAACTGCTTTGGTTGCGGCTTTCTGCAAGTAAATGCACTATTATTCTTGATCAAGGAGTCCCCTGGATGCAGAGAGTAAACCGCCGAATTACAAACTCCGCTCTGCAGTATGCGTATTATTAACATATTAACACTCATCATGCTTCATGTGCTGGATCAACACTAGAGAAGCTGGTCACCAGAAGAGAATCAAATCCAACGGTGGGTGAAACCTTCCAGAATGCTGGCTCCTGGGGACAGAGACAACAGAAGCCGCACACTCACCACAGTATGAGTGCTTCTCATCCGCCTTGTCTTTACAGTGGGCCACGGTGTCACAGGTCAGGCTGTAGTTTATGCAGTCTCCATTACCACACTCAAACTCATCATGGGGATTGCAGGTGGAGTTCTGGGCTGTTCAAGAGAAGAAGACACCGGTGTTATTGTGTAGTGTACCATATGATGTATCTGAGGTGACTGCAGCCTATAGGACTAGTTATGACACAATAGAAAACGGATCCGTCCCCCATTGACCTTCAGTGGAGTTCATGTCGGATCAGTCTTGGCTATGTTCAAGATAATACAACCGGATCCGTTCATAACAGATGCAGACGGTTATATTATCAGTAATGTTCATATAAAGCAAGCCGTGGCCTCCTTCACTGTGTGTATTGTGTCCAGAGGAACACTTACTGTATAAATGAATTGCAATACCTTTGCATGTGAAGTCATCCTGCAGAATCCTGTCGCCTCTGCAGGAGCAGTTCACCCTCCCATCGGCAGTGATAAGGCAGAGGTCTTGACATATACTGTTGTTGTTACATGGAGATAACTCACCTTAGAAAGAAAGCAAAATGACTCCTATTAGTATTATCACTAATGAAGGTATTAATGCACACAAATCACTAGTATCATACACAATCCATTACGACCAAGACTGTGCCCACAAATTGGATCTACGTCGATATACAAACTAGGCCATAGCAGTAACACTCAGGGTTATACAGAGGATGAAGCCGCCTGTGCAGTTTCTTTCATTATTTTATGGCTTCCTCATTTACACAAATTACATTTGGTTTTGGATGAACTGGATTAAGTTTTGTACAATTTTAGGAATCTAGATGGTTCCATACCTCAATGATTGTGATACTTTGGTAGACTATAGGTGGCGCTATGCTCAAAGTTTTCACAGCATAGAATAACTCTTGGAAACACTTTCATCTCATCCAGCCTCCAGTGCTAAACCATAACTCCCAACTTCCGAAAAGCCAAGGAGGGAAAACTAACTCTGCCCTATGCCTATCTATTCATGCCCAATCTCACCTAGTCCCCTTTGTGCCCCCTTACAGTAGTTATGCCCACATAGTAGAAGGTCCTCATACAGTAGGTATGCCCCCTTAGAGCTAAGCCAACTGTGCTGCCCCCCCTAAGACTAATGCTACCCCTTACTGCCAAGCCCGCAACTATGCTGCCTCTTTAGTGGACCCTTACAGTAGTGCTGCCCCCTTAGCTCTCCCTTAAAACAGTGCTGCTGCCTTAGTGCCCAACCTACAGCTGTGCTACTATCCTGAGGGTAGGTCATCAATATTAAAAAGCCTGGAGAATCGCTTTAAAGTATTGCTGCCCTCTTACAGTTGTGCTGTCCTGCAGTGTTCAGCCTACAACAGTGCTGCCTTGTTTTCTCAGTGGTAACAAACATCATACTCTGCACAGCCTGATTCCGCCATCATACTCGGTTATATCAGTCCTCTACTTTTTGCTAACCTACCAAACATACATTAGCATAAGGGACGGGAAAAGTGGAAGTAAACATGACCGCAGAATCAGACTACACAGGGTTCGTTTGTAGTCTGTTACCATGGAGATGATGTCTGCAAGCAGCTTTACAAACAAGACATTTATAATTATGACTTTTTGCAAAGATGCTTCATTTTTCGTTTCATTTTTCCATTCAGCCAATGTAAAAAATTTAGTTGGGGGGGACATACCCTTTAAATCAATGGTACTATAGCTAGATCCAATAACAGATAGCATCCAGTGTCCCGATGTGTTATTGCTACTACTGGGCGCTTCCAGCTCATTACAATCATCAGCAGTGACAAAATAATCACTTGTTACTTACAGCTGTTGGTATCATTCGCCACGGCGATAATGCCCATGGGCTGCTGCGGGATGTCGCCTCTTAGGAGTTTCAGGTCCGAGCCATCATATTTATTTGCACGCTGAACTGCTCGTCTAACCCAGTCTGTCCAAAAGATGTAGTCACCGTACACAGCAAGACCAAATGGGTGGACTGGATCAGACTTTAATATCCACTGAAATAAGAATACAGAGACGTAGACATGAGGCACTGGCCCGCAGCTTCAACAATAATCACTAATAGTGGAGGAAAGTCTGAAATGCATTCTTACAGAATATCTATGTAATGGTTGTATCTCTACGAAAAACGGCACACAGTACCTGTGACGTGCTAGTTTTATATTGACATGTACAGAGGATCATACACAGGCAGGTGGAGCAGAGCTAAATTCAATGTACTCGCTTACTTTATATGGGGCATGAACAGCAATATACTTCTATTGGGAAGACTGCAGGACATGTACATTTCCTGTGCTTTCCCTATAGGAAACATTACACAAATCACTGCAGTTCACTGATAACCCCGTATTCAGCAGATGTCTCCTACAGGTCAAGTGCAGGAAAACTGAAATTGCCTGTATTCCTGATAACTTTTACAGTTATAATCTTTAAAGGCTATAAACACCATTTTTGTCATTTTATTTTACTAATTTTGAGATTAAAAAAAGATATATTTTTTTCAATTACACCAAAAACGTTCAACAGTTTTTGTTTCTGTCACTTTCAATGTACCTGCAGATCATTCTGCTTCACACTGAATCTGTCAGCTCGATCTTTAGCCCTTATCCATGACAGATCATAAACGCTCATATAAGCCTCATTCTTAACAGTTTGTTAAGAAATTAGCTATAATGAGTGTCTATGAGCTGTCAGGAGTTCAGAGGTAAGGGCTACAGATCAAGCTGTCAGAGAAGCTCCATAACAGATTCACTGGGAGGCAGAGGGAAATGGTCTGCAGATACACAGAAATTGAAAGCTGTACAACAAAAAAACGTTAATAAAGAATAAAAATAATTTGGCCAAAAATGAGTAAAATGTCCCCTAATGTGTTCATAGTTCAAATGTAACACAGTTAAAACGGTTGAAAAAAAAGACATAAATCCATCAAGTTCAACCAAGGGATAGGTGGGGATGTGAATCCCCATTTTTTTTCTACCAGTTTAAACCAGTTAGTAACATATATGCATTTTTTTCTAATCTCTTTTTATTTTCAGATTTTTTTAAAATTCTGTTTGCTGAACATGATTATGGGGGCAGCCATCTTGCCTGAGCTGTTCTTAACAGCATTACCATGGGCCATAGACCCAATGGACAGGAGGAGACCTTATTGATTTCTATGGAGGAGTCTAGGCATGGTCTGTGCCCTGTGCAGAGGTCATTGTATAAGGAAAGAAGAGTTTGAGTTCTGACAGTCGCCTATAGTAAATGGTGGATCCTGTCTTATCTGTCATTCTAATCCTGCCTGTAATGATATCACTTCTGTGTTTAGATAAGCAGGTAACTGCAGTAAAGTGATCTGTACAGACAAGAAGTGGTGACTATTAGGCCTAGTGGCCAGTGCAAAAACGGCAGGATTTTATGTTTTTTTGTTTATAATATATATATATATTGACATGGAAAATTTGAAATAACAAAATTCTTTAAATATATGTTAAACATAAAAACGCGATTTAAACAATAGGTCATTTTCTGATGACACATTCCCTTTAAGTGGCCTCGAAATTGATGCCTCAGCGCGACTGATAATTAAAAGCCAAGCCTGGACAGGTGAATAGAGCCCTGATGCAGCACAGAGGTAACATCTCATTAAAATGATTGAATGTTATACAGGACTATGGCCTGAATGTGAGAGACGTT
This sequence comes from Rhinella marina, assembly GCA_900303285.1. NCBI lineage: Eukaryota > Metazoa > Chordata > Amphibia > Anura > Bufonidae > Rhinella > Rhinella marina. The sequence continues at coordinate 89,221 of ONZH01002335.1, forward strand.
CACGTACGTGTCTGTGGGTTCCATCATATTCACAGCGCTCAATCTTATCCAGGGTGGCATCTGAGAAGTACAGTTTCTCTGCCCTGTGGTCAATTGCCAGTCCGTTAGGTGTGCGGATGTCCCGGTCAATGATAATGAGCACATTGCTGCCAGAAAGTGTGGCCCTCATAATACTGGGGTGCTGCTCGTTCCAGTTGGTCCAGAACATAAAGCTATAAAAGACATATTATAACATGAATATATACATATAACTTGAAGTAATGATGTTCGTTACTACGGTTACTCCCAAATATAACCACTTTAAGACCTTTTTACTAGTGGGTATGTGCAGTACGTGTTTGAAATAACGTCTGCCTGCTGGGATACTCAGCAGCATGTTGTATGTGTAGGACTACTAGTCCCAGCTCTACAATGACACTGCTGATACACCCCTACCTCTTCTTCTGAAATACTCTACAGATCTTTTCTAGTCTGTCAGCTCCTGTGCCCAGCATTTGTCTCCTCACTGCCTGCAGCTACTCAGTAAAGCCTTCACCCTGAGTCTGCGCTGCTGAATGGGTTAATGTTTTTCCTGAAAGAATTCAGGGAGAAAGCAGCAGCAGCTTACAGTGCAGGGGGCGTGGCCAGCACAGTGCACGTCTTGTGTACACACTCTTATCTGATCTCTCAGGTTTGTGCACGAAACATCAGCAGAGCAGGGCAAGAAGCTGACATCACGGGTTATGTGACCCTCAGTGAAATCTGAGAAAGGGGCCTCTGAAGTTAAAGTAAAAGCATTGAAAATCCATTACATTTGCCTAGTTCGAAACATACAAAGGACAATAATTTGGACAACCCCTTTAAATTACACATATCAATCCACCAACACACTACCATAACCATCACAGATGAACTTAGGGTAATGGGGGTTAAATATGCAATAAAGAAACACCTACTTTTGACATTCATCCAGGACAAAGGCACGAGGATGGTCATCTCCAGACATGGTCACTACGGTCTCTCTCTCAAAAGCCCCAAAACGGCTTTGGTCAACCGTGTGCCGAGTGATTGTAGAAGTGGTGTAACTGGTCCAGTACAGGGTGTCCCAGCCACGGTGGTATGCCAGTCCCTCCACAGAACCCACATCTGTTATAATGGAGAGATATGTCACTGTATACATGCTGCAGTATGTAACAATATAAAGCTTTGGTCATTCCTCCTCCTGGTTATATTCCAATGTACATTCACTATGAATATCCCTGCACTCTGCGCATGGAGTCAAAATCACACAATAAACAATATGGACATTAAAGGGTTACTATCATCACACATAATGAGGTTATATAGCTATGACATGCCATCTCATCATGACTGGTGCAGATCCAACCGCAAGCACCCCAATGACGGGGTGGCAGAGCTGGCCGTCACCGTTTTTGCCTACACAACCATGCTCCCATGCTTCCTTGCACAGTGGACAGCAAGGCGCCCCCTTGTGTAATGGGAATAACACTTTAACCCCCTAACTGTTTTGCTACAGTGGAGCTCCAGCAGTGTGAAAAGTAGCTACCTGGAGGGGGGGCTGCTTTAGATGCTGCTACCTCCTAAATGGCAGGAGCTAGAACCATGCAACTAATCTTGTTTAAAAGAAGACATTCCAAGCTTTCAGACAATACCAAAATGATAGAAATCGGGATTCTGTGAATGTAGTTGAAAATGAAAGTAAAAACAGGTTTCACTCGCGATTATTTCCGACTTGATTTCTAACAGTGATTTCTCCTTTGTTTTTTGGACTTTAGCAGTCATTTTGGACTATTAAAGCCTGGACTGTCAGCTTTCATACAAGACCAGTTGTATGTATCTAGCTGCTACCATTGAGGAAATATTACCATCTAAAGCAGCCCTCCCCTTCCAGTTAGCTACTTTCCACACTACCTGAGCTGGACTTGGGCAGAAAAGTTAGGTGCTTAAAGGGGTGACACTAGGGAGGCTTGTCCCAGTCGTGGCCTGCTATTGGATGTTTTGATCCGTGTGACATGGACATGCAGCGGTGGCCATGCGGGGATCAGGAGCGACGTGGGTGCAGGAAGTGGGGTAAGTATAATCTATATGACAGGCCGGGGCATTGGGGGGGGGGTCATGTTTTAGACTTTGGATAACCCCTTTAAGCTTGTCTATCAACATTTGTAGGAACAACCATAGATATCAGATCACTCAAATGACTTACTCTCCACTACAGTCTTGCGTCCTGTGCCATCATTGTTTATCTGCTGGATGTTCCCAAAGTGGATATCACTGTAGAAGATACGTGTTCCTCCTTTGTCACTCTCCCGATAGTCAAACGCCAAGGCAATGACGTTCTTCATGTGATCGTGGTCTTCAAAGGGTTTCACTGGGGCATTGAGGCTACTTTCATCAGATAGATGTATGCTTTTAAGAATAGTGCGCTCCGAGTACAAGAGATAACCGTCGTACTCTCGACAGCTCACACCGTTTTCTGCAAGCATGCCATGGGCGCAGGCACAGGTGCGTTGCCCTCCACCTCGGTACAAGCACAACTGTTGGCAGCCACCATTGTTTTCAGCGCACACGTTGGTCCCTACAATGTGAATAAATAGGACAAGACTTAAGAAAAAAAAAATTATCAGTTCAATGTCCTTCAGCTTTGTTTTTGCACAAAGCAGCCACATGTTTTACATGAAACACAACCCACAATTTAAACATTTATTGGACAATGTTAGTTCTTGCTAAATTGTCCCTAAATTAACACCTCCATTCTCCCCAGTTAAACAGAAGAACGGCAAGAACAAATGGCAATTAACTCTTTGTAGTCAGAATGAAACATGACCTATCACTTCAGTGGGTTCATTGTAAGTTCTTGTATGGAAGAAGTAACCTGCACTGTCTCACATTACCTGTATATTGGATATATTACTTACCCTTCTGTCGGTTTTTGTTGAACACCTTGATGTCTTTCAGCTGTACTCCAATTCCAGTTCTCAAGGATATAGATTCGGTGGCATTGTCTTTGTGTCCTCTCTTAATAGAGCCATTAGCATGAGTCCTGTGAGACAAAAGCACAGCATATACATTAGAAGCTTCAGGACAGGTGCCTACACATCTTGTATATGAAGGATTATTAGACCCAATTACTTTATATCTATTTTCCACACATTACTTAGGCTGGTTTTAGTCCAGCAGATTTTCGGCATATTTGCTGGGTTGCGGCTGGATCACCGCTGTTCCTCATTATAGTTAATAGGGCCGGAGGGCATTCAGGCAGCGTCCGGCAATGCCAGATTCAGAAAGCTCTGTCAGGCTCTGAAAGCTAGTGAAACTAGCCTTAGGCTACTTTCACATTAGCTTTTTTTTATTCCGGTATTGAGTTCCGTCATAGGGGCTCAATACCAGATAAAAACGCTTCAGTTTTGTCCCCATTCATTGTCAATGGGGACAAAACTGAACTGAAGACAACAGAATGCTCCTAGAAGCATTCCGTTCAGTCTTCAGACCGGAGAGCAAACCGCAACATGCTGCGGTTTTCTCTCCGGTCCAGGCATCCGCACCAAGACGGATCCGTCATGACCCCCAATGCAAGTCAATGGGGACGGATCCGTTTGGTGTGACAATGGTAAACGGATCCGTCCTCCATTGACTTTCAATGGAGTTCAGGACGGATCCGTCTCCCTGAAATTTCCCCTCCTTCCAGCAGGTGGCGCTGTGGGTAAACTTACCCTTCTGCCGCGCCGTCCTGCTCCTGCTATGTAAGTATGTATGTGTAAGTGTATGTATGTGTGTATTTGTATGTGTATGTATGCGTATGTATGTGACTGACGTGTGGGGCCGGAGCGCAGTTCCAGCCCCACAAATGTACCTGCGGCAGCCCGGATCCGGCGGCACCCTTCATCTGCCGGATCCGGGCTGCCGCTAGTGTGAAAGTAGCCTTAGGCTGTTCTCTTCGTGCGCATGCTTTTCCTCACTTTGTGTGTGACCTCTGGCCGGTTACCAGTGCACAGGTACGGCTATGAGCACACACCGATTTTGGTATGAATGTTTGATGTATGCGACATACGTTAACTGTGTCCTTTTGGCATATACACTGTGCGCACAATTATTAGGGAAGTGAGTATCTTGACCATACCATAATTTTTATGTATATTTTCAAACTCCAAGCTGTATAACCTTGAATGCCTATTAGATTGCAGAATATCAGGTAACGTGTATTTGTGTAATGAGGGAGGGTGTGACCTAATGAGATCAAGACCCTATATCAAGGTGTGCATAATTATTAGGCAGCTTGTTTTTCCTCAAGCAAAATGGACCAAAAAAGAGATTTATTTGACTCTGAAAAGTCAAAAATTGTAAAAAGTCTTTCAGAGGGATGCAACACTCATGAAATTGCTAAGATATTGGGGCGTGATCACAGGACCATCAAACTTTCTGTTGCAAGTAGTCAACAGGGTTGCAAAAAATGTATGGAGTAAAAAAAAGAAAAAAAAAAAAAAAGAAGATGCAAATTAACTGCCAAAGATGGAGGAATCAAACATTAAGGGACAGGAACCCATTACCCTCCAGTGCTTTCAATGGTGTTCATGAAAGATCCGGCTATTTTAAAGATAATACAACCAGATCTGTTCATAACAGATGCAGGCGGTTGTTTTATCAGAACGGAAGCGTTTTTTCTGAGCCATGACGGATCCAGCAAAACCGCTAGTGTGAAAGTAGCCTTAGACTATGTGACATGAATTCTACTGTTAGTTGGAGATAGCAGCTTATAAAGACTATCAACCCTTTAGATACAACTAGGGTAAGAAAGCAGCTTAAACACCAGTAATACAGAACATTACCATAGACTACAAAGGAGACATCTACTTGACGGGTAGAAAGAAAGCATTAGAAAACGAGATTTTTGTGGACTCACCTGTAAAATCTCTTTCTCGCTGAGTTCATTGGGGACACAGGACCGTGGGTATAGCTGCTGCCACTAGGAGGCGACACTAAGCTGAAAAGTGTTAGCTCCTCCTGCCGGCTATACCCCCTCTAGCCAGGAGAGAGCATATCAGTTTGTGCCCAAGCAGTAGGAGCAGGAAAAAAACAAGGAAGGAAACTGGAATAAAAGGAGAAACCAACCAACCAGGATCGAGCCAAGGGCCCACAGCCCCGCCCGCTCCAGAATACTATCCCTCGCGGTAAGAGTCAATCCATGGGTGGGAGCTGTGTCCCCCAATGAACTCAGCGAGAAAGAGATTTTACAGGTGAGTCCACAAAAATCTCGTTTTCTCGCTCGTATCATTGGGGGACACAGGACCGTGGGACGTCCTAAAGCAGTCCACGGGGTGGGAAGAAACAAACCCACAAAAAGAAAAAGAATGGCGAACAGCCCTGCGTTGCAGGGACGTCTGCCTCCTACGACACTAAGCTAAAAACTGATATGCTCTCTCCTGGCTAGAGGGGGTATAGCCGGCAGGAGGAGCTAACACTTTTCAGCTTAGTGTCGCCTCCTAGTGGCAGCAGCTATACCCACGGTCCTGTGTCCCCCAATGATACGAGCGAGAAATTAGCTCTGGGAACATTGTTGAGAGTCCTCACCTGTCACTCCAGTAGATGTAATCTTCAAAGACAGACACTGAGAACATGTCCATGTTGTTGTTGGCCAGGACAACCTCTCTGTTCTTCCCGGTTTCTAAATCAATTCTCTCAATTTTATCAGTGCGAGCATCACACCAGTACAGCTTTCCTTCCTGCAAGACAGACAATGCTGAGATTTACCACTGCATCCTTGAGTATTAATAATCTGATCGATCGCCCCAAGAGGCATCATGCGAGATACCAAAAAACAACCAAGTCCAACTGTAGCTGAAAACCAGGATGTATGTGAGGACTTCAGACTTAGACTGGGGTCATACATACTGTTTTCAGGCCTTAATCTGATGACAACCTTAATCGGTGAACGTACATGATCAATCGATCCAAAAGAAATCTGTTGTCTACTGGAAAATTCATTCTGCCTTGCTTGAAATTTTTGAGGAACAGAAGAATTACTTTCTTTCAGGTTAGAAAAGGCAGGAAGTGTGAGGGTAAAGTTATCAATGTCAATGCCCACAAATGGGTGACAAAAGACAACCAAAAGCAATGGCTTTATACAAGTGACTGGGACTATGTTGTAGTAGTGTGTCCAGCGGGTGGTCAGAAGCACTGCTGAAAAATCTGTAAAATATTCTAAGGATTGGCGGGGGAAGTTCAGCAGTTCGACCTCCATCGATCACAGTAAGTGACGGCATAATCTAGCAACAGGCCATCACTTACCCTAGTGAGTCTGAGGGAACAAATTTACTCCTTGTGGAGACTGCCAGGTTGGTGAAGAGAGTCTTATAGGCCACACAATGCTTCCTGGGAAAAAAGGTATATAAAGTAATCTTCCTTCAGGAAGAAAAAAAACCGTCCCTAATGCAACCTGTTAGGAAAAGCAGGCTGAGAGGTGGGTCTAAGGAATAAACGTGTTTCACAGGGAAGACTCTAAACTGATGAGGGACAAAACAGCTATCTGTGGATGGATGAAGATCTTTAATAATGTGGCAAGACCTCAGCCATAACCCATAGAGTATCTACCAAAAATAGCCAACACTAGAAGGTCAGTTTTCCTTCTTCCTGGAGGAGAGATACTTTGGTTAAAGAAGAACTCCCGCAATTTTTTTATTCTCTGACTGTTAGAAAGGTGCATGATATAGTCTATAGTGAATGTCATCTTATCAGAGAATGTAATTGTGAATAATAACCTCTCTTCTTATTGTAGCTGGGTCATGTGACCAACTCCCTGACCTCCAACTGACCCAGGACAGAAAGCCAGTCACTTCTCTATTCATTCCTATGAGACTGAAAGTGAGGGTCCCATAGGAATGCATAGAAAATTGGACTTCCTGTCCACACATAAGTCTCTGTGTGAGTTGGTGGGTCTAATTGCTGGTCACATGACACAGATAAGAAACTTCAGGATGATATAAGTCAAAAATTCAGACACTGGTAAGAAAATGACATTCACTACAGATTACATGATGTACATTTCTAGCAGGACATGGAACAAAATTTTTTGCGGGAGTTCTTTAACCTAGTGAGAAACCTTTGATGTTAGTAAAAAAAAAAAAAATAATCATGAACCCTTTTGCAATGCTGCAATCCTCCAGGATATCAGGTTAATCATAGTACAGTTAATACCTCATAATCTATTGAGATGCCATTGGGCCAACTGATGCTGACATCTACCAGGACAGTTCTTCCGCTTCCATCTTGGTATGACCTTTCAATGCGAGGGAACTGACCCCATTCAGTCCAGAACAAATACCTAACATGACAGAAATAGAAAAGAAATCAAGGTGAATAACAGGAGGTAAAGCTCTTGATACAGAGTTATATTTTCACTGAATATCAAGGCACTTTACCCTTTCTCTGGATGCACAGTAATGGCCCGGGGCTTGTCCAGTCCTTTGGATATGACAACATAACGGAAGGAGCCATTTAGACGAGCCACCTCAATAACGTCAAACCCTTGATCTGTCCAGTAGATGTTGCCTGTGAAAGAGAGAAAGCCGCAGACAACGAAATCATAAATAAGAGGAAAGAGTCGGAGACGGCCAAATGGAATTTTATATTGATACTGTCTGACTGGATCCAGCTGACAAAAATGATTTAAAAAAGGACTGCGGCCTGAGTAATTGTTCTTCCAGTCTTTTTCCATGGCATGCTTATTAAAGAAAATACTCATGTTATGAAAATGTATGTCTCATCACATCCAGACAGCAAGGTAACCCTAGAAAATATGCCAGGACTGGTCTATGAGGAATCAATATTAATTCATTTTCCAGCGAATCACCACCTATTATCATCAATTCATTTTTATGTCCAATTCTGAGTTCATTTCTTTGTATATCTAGATAGGGGTCAGAAGTTTCTTTCCCTGCATAGACATATATAAGAGTTAAAGGGGGTTATCTGGTAATTATTAGGCTACTTTCACACTAGCATTTTATAATTCCGGTATTGAGTTCCGTCATAGGGTCTCAATACCGGAATAAAACGCTTCAGTTTTGTCTCCATTCATTGTCAATGGGGGCAAAACTGAACTGAAGACAACGGAATGCTCCTAGAAGCATGCTGTGGTTTGCTCTCCGGTCCAGGCATCTGCACCAAGACGGATCCGTCATGATCCATTTGGTGTGACACAATGGTGAACAGATCCGTCCTCATTCGTTCATGACGGATCCGTCACCTGCACACATACATACATACATACATACACACACATAAACATATACACATACATACTTACATGCTCCCGGCAGGTCTCCACAGCGCAGGAGGAGTAGGACGGCGCACACATAGGACAATTCCACCCGGCGCCCAGCAGAGGGTGCTGTGGGGAATCGTCCTATGTGCACGCCATCCTGCTCCTCCTGCGCTGTGGAGACCTGCCGGGAGCATGTAAGTATGTATGTGTATTTGTATGTGTATATGTCTGTGTGTGTGTCTGTGTGACATGTGTGGGGCCGGAGCAAGGTTCCGGACCCACACATGTCCCTGCAGCAGCACGGATCCGGCGGCACCCTTCACCTGCCGGATCCGTGCTGCCGCTAATGTGAAAGAGGCCTTACCCAGGACTTAGACCCCCGCCGATCTGATAATGATGACCTGTCCTGAAGGAAGGTCATCCTTATTGATCCCTTTAACATTCTGGCTGCCTGCAGCTAGGGAAGCTTCCAAGCTGGTCACACTGCATAATGTGTTATCTTTGATTTCAAGGTATCAGATGTATGCAGCAAGCTCCCTCTAGAATCAACTCTGTGTAGATGGCATGTTAGTTTTTGGGTATGCAGGGGATTTGGAGCTCTGTATGAGAATGTAAAATACTATAAGGATATGCAGATGGAAGACGTTAAAGGGGTTGTCCCACGAAAAATATTCTACAGTTTTCAAACCAGCTCCTGGATCGGCATACTTTTCTAATTGCATGTAATTCAAAATTTAGCATAGCCAATGAGTTATTCAATAAAATGTATCTGTATAGCGCCACCTCCAGTCTGTTTTTTCCTTATTTCTTTGACCTGCTCATTGAGAAGGCCGCACATGCTCAGTTTCTTCCTTCAGCTGACTCCTGAGCTGTGATAGGGAGAGCTGAGACACGCCCCCTGAGCTACAGCAGAAAAGACACTCCCCCTGAGCTGTCAGCATGATATAAATATAGCAGAACAATGGATGGGGAGATGTCTGGATCCTTGTGCGGTACAGGGCTGGTTCTAGCTTTGTTAGAAAGAGGTCGTCATGTACTATATGATGCCTGATTTTCATTGTTTACATTAGTCATGGGATAGCCCCTTAGCACAGAATTTTTCATCTATTTACATTTAAACACATGGCGGGAAGTATCATCCTTCTATGCCAGATTTCTGAAACATAAAAGTCGCAAATTTTGGTGCAAGTGTGGTTCTGCAGCAAAATATGCAAAATATGCATCTTCTTCCCCTTCTCACCACTCTTGCCACCATCCTTCCCCCATCAGAAAACTGGTGCACATTACAGCAGAAATCTGCGCCAGCATAGATGTCATTTACTGGCTCATAGAACTCCTGAAAATGATTACCTTTTTAAGGGTAATCCAGGTGCATGGAACACCAGTTGGGTTTGTTATTAGAACTGGCATAAGAAATGGGAGACTTGATATATTCCCCCACAGCAGTCAAAGCTGGACATTGGGGTTGTGCACCTTTAGGTGGGTTTGGCAAACCTACCCTCTTGGGCAGACCTGCGGAGGGGAGCCTAATTACCTCCTTGTCGGCGCTGGCTCCCGCTTCTTCTCTTCATGGCCTAGGCTGCTCCACTGCACTCTCAGAATGTAAACTTCTGTCTTGATGCGGCTGCAGTCAATCACTTGCCGCAGCAGTCACCTGCTGCCCCTTACGTCATACATGACTCAATTTTAGTGCAGTGGAGCAGCCAAGGCCGGGGAGAGGAGGTTTACCAAACCCACCCGAAGGTGCACAACCCCTTTAAGGGTAGAACAGAATCATAACAGAATCTGACTAATATTTTAATAAAAAAGATATCTAGATATGTCACCCACACGTTGGGGAAAAAAAAAGACCTAATTGACATGCAGTGCGAATTTTAAATTTGCTTCATGTCAATTTATGCTGTGGATATCCACAGCAGATTTCACCCTCTGCAGTGCTGAAGGTGAAATCTGCTGCAAAATCTGCCCCAGTAGAAGTTTTAACTGATGTAAAGACGCAGTAAAGAATTCAGCACTAAAAACAAGACTGTGGAAAATGAACCTATTACAGCTCTGTGCCCCACTGTTCACAGCTCAGCATTAAGAGAAGATGCTCCTGTAGTTTAGCGGTATAACATTATGCATCTTACACCAACACAGTCAGAAACCAATCTACAAATGAGCCTTACTATCTATAGGATATCTGATGTATCTGACACCAAGAGGAGCCATAACAAAGTGTCATGGTAGTTAGATGGTTCACAATCCCAACCTGCTATCCAGTCCACTGCGATCCCCTCCACTCTGCCAATGCCATTAGTGACCACGTCTTCTCGCCAGGTCTGGTCTCTTTTGGCTCTACTGATGGTGCTGAGTCCCATGTCCACCCAGTAGATTGTGTCATTTTCTAAATAAAAGTAATTAATAATTAATAATAATAATTAATAAAGAATTCTCAGAGCATATATATTTATCTCTATCTTTCTCTCTAATACACATTTACATATTTCATACCTGTATTGATGCTGTTGTAATATATTACAGAATATAACATACCATACATCTTCTTTTATAAAAGTGACAATTGCAAAGGGAAGATAATGGTCCAGATTTACTAATCCTAAAGATGGCGTACACTTAGACTGGCTGTCTAGACCTGCACCAGATTTCACATCACAGTGGCTTAGACTGGACGATAAATCTGTTGCAGGGATAGACCATTGTCGCTGACTCTCTATCAACTATTGGTTGGCTTACAGAATTTTTATGCCAGAAATTTGGTCCTTTTTTTTTGGCACGAAAAGGTGCATCTCAGGCCAGGAGAAACTCAGAACAGGTTGGATTAGTTGTGCCAAATTGTGCAAGATTTTAGTCAGATTCAAGCGGAACCATGAGTGGTCCAGATCTGGACACTGTCCTTACAGGTTGTGCAAGCCTCTCTGACTTCTCCATAAACATGCATTATCGTGAATGTTTATTTCAATGAGGAAAGAGGTATACAAGTCTATACCAGACACTTCAGGATGAGACATCTCCTGGTTCCTCATTTCTTCTGACATTTGCCATCAGTCAAGATGCCAGCTTATACATATTAGATCTCAGCGAGATCCACTGACATTAAGTCTAATATATATTGTCAACCCTTGACCAACCAGTTAGGAGGCATGCAAGTAATTATAGTATGACAGATGATCTGCCAAAGCCCTGAATACTAAGGGATCTTACCTGCATGGAAGTCCATCCCAACAGCCAGAGATGTACCAGAGACTGGAACCAGAGCATCAGATTTATCTGCTGGATCCAGAGGAATGCCTCGTATGCCTTCAGTGTACAGAGTACAGCAAGAAGGAGCCAACTCCTGCAAAAGAATATTACACACAGTATATCATGTTAACTGACATGAAATAAAAGGGAAACTACTAAAAAAAAGCCCTGAACAGAAAAAAGCAGCAACAGAGCTGATTATATAGTAAAAGTAGATACAAATAACTTTTATAGCAAATTTCTAACCAAGAACCATCATCAAGCAGATCAAATATTCTAAAACTGCATGTAATTCTCCTCATATATGAATCATGCTTGGTCCAGCGCAGCAGGCAGAACTCACCCTCACACGTCTGCTGTCCAGTCTTTAGGCTATAGCCGGCAGTGCACATACAGGATCTTGTCGTAGCGGAGGTAGGAAGGCATAGCTGGGAACAATCTCCATTGTTGACGGAGCAGTTGTTGGTTCCTAAAATAAAAGCGGTTTGAAGATCTTAGTGGGACCACCAGAGAAGAGGAAACCACTTCCATCAAATATACTTTCACCCTGATACGAGCAGAAGATGCTCCTACCTTTCTGGATCTCCTCATCATAAACCTTCATGTGCATGACTTGATTGGTGTTCTGCCGCAAGACTTTGGGATCTGACCCATCCTTCTTATTGCAGGTTCCCATTTTGTCAGAAGCATGGTCTGCCCACCACAGCTTGTCACCTAAGGAAAACAGAAGTTGTACTAAGGAAAGGTCCTAGTAATGAACATGTTGTGAACCCCATAATAAACAACGCCAGGAGAAACGCGTGCAAACATAAGATCTGAACAGGATGGGCTCGGATATGAAAATGATCTGAATCCAAGATCAGATCTGCTGCATTTTCTAGAAAAAACCCTCCGGTTTTAGATAAATTAGATGACTAATGGTTTTGATCAGCTAAATGTGGTATCTTGCTCTCCACAGAAATAAGAGTATAGTTGGGATAAACATCCATAACCTATATAGTAAAACATAAGTTTCAGTAACTGTGGGCTGCACAGATTCTTTACCCATTATAGCCAGTGCTGTCGCCTTCCCAAGGTAGGTTTTCATAGTAAGAAGCACTTCCAGTCCTTTTCCATTGAGATTACATCTATTGATGGTTCCGGCCCCAGAATTGATCCAATAAAGTTTTTTCTCCGCATAATCAATTGATAAACCTACAAAGCAGAGACAGCAAGTGATAAGATGAATCTAATGGTATTTACTTCATAGTTATATACATCAGCCGTATGTGAAGTAGCCATAACCTGTGAGGCCAGATCTAAGAGTACATGAGGGTTGTGTGCACTGGGAATCATTACTTTTAATCATTTGTGACTACCCATCAATGTGCTTCACTGGCATATGTAATATCATATATTCTGCCACTAACACAGGCAAAAATGACATTAAAGTTAAAATCAGATTGTAAGCTCTGCTGTCCCTTTCTAAACACAGTCTTTTCTGCACACATACTGAAGTTCTTCCGTCAATCTCTCTCAAGTTTCTGTTCTTTTAACATAAAAGAGAAAGTTCCTGATATACATCAGGCAGGATCAGTAAATGACTGGTGAGCTGCATGCTGAACTGTCAGATGTGCGTTCTCACCAACTGGTGCCTTCTGTCCGGTAAAGAGGACTTGTTTCTCTGTGCCATCCATATTAGCCATGCTGATGTTGTCACCATCTGTCCAGTAGAGCTTCCTGAAAGAAACATACAGATTAGTTTAAGTCCAGACTGGCAGCCACATGTGCCCAGAATAAGATGAGCCGTGCACATCACATTGAGGCAATTACCTAAATTGAACCCGGTTCACAAACCACAACCATTACTCAATATTTCAGACCATGATTACAGCCTGCACTCCGACTATGATGACAGTAAAGTAATACCAGCCTCCCACAGAGGAGCGCACATGATGGATTACTGTAGGGTTCAATCATGTATCTCATACAACATTAGCTCTCCCATATACCGCAGGTGTAGGAAGTGGGACCCTGTGACAGCATTATGTAGGTTACTGAGCAGTCACACTGATAGTCAATGGGCAAGACATATGTCTGTGTGGGTGCAGTGAAACACCAGATCTATCAGGTCAGGCACCTATCTGCTTTATTCCTAGATAAATTAGAGAATGAGAAGAGGAAGAGAGCTATGAAAGAGAGCCCCGAGAGATACAAGAGCGCGAGCCCCGAGAGATACAAGAGCGGCGAAGCCCCGAGAGATACAAGAGCGCGAGCCCCGAGAGATACAAGAGCGCGAGCCCCGAGAGATACAAGAGCGCGAGCCCCGAGAGATACAAGAGCGCGAGCCCCGAGAGATACAAGAGCGCGAGCCCCGAGAGATACAAGAGCGCGAGCCCCGAGAGATACAAGAGCGCGAGCCCCGAGAGATACAAGAGCGCGAGCCCCGAGAGATACAAGAGCGCGAGCCCCGAGAGATACAAGAGCGCGAGCCCCGAGAGATACAAGAGCGCGAGCCCCGAGAGATACAAGAGCGCGAGCCCCGAGAGATACAAGAGCGCGAGCCCCGAGAGATACAAGAGCGCGAGCCCCGAGAGATACAAGAGCGCGAGCCCCGAGAGATACAGAGAGCGAGCCCCGGAGAGATACAAGAGCGCGAGCCCCGAAGACAAGAGCGAGCCCGGAGATACAAGAGCGCGAGCCCTGAGAGATACAAGACGACCCGAGAGATCAAGAGAGCGGGCTATGACAGATACAACAAAGCGGGCTAGGAGAGATCAAAGAGCTATGTGAGATACAAAAAGGGGAGTTATGAGATACAAGAAAGCTATGAGAGATACAAGAAAGCGAGCTATGAGAGATAAGCAGAGAGAGCTATGAAACGGATGCAGAGACAGCTATGGAAGAAAGAGCTATGAGCTAGAGAGCTATGAGAGATAAAAAGACAGAGATACTATATCCACACATCAAGTACAAGGGGTGGATGGAATCATTTTGTGAACTGTACTAATACTGAAGACAGAGATCAGACATTAAAGATGTTTTCCTGTGTATAAACTAAAAATTCTACAACTGTGTAATATACTTTCTGTTTCATTTCCTCCCATTTGGAAGATCTTAGCTTGTTGTCAATAAAGGAGAAGACTCTGGTATACAATAGTCCTCCCAGCCGAGAAGAGGTTGCAGAAAAAGCTACACACCACACCTCTCTGCTAGTCTCCAACAATGTAACTGCCTGGAGAGCAGGATATCTATGTCAGCAAACATTGCGGTCCCTGCAAGTAGCCAAGCGTGTCCTCACTGACTGACAGCAAACAAGCTTGGCAATGCTGAAGGACTGAAGTACATTTACATTAGAAAGTTCAGCATCAAGGACAGTTCATTGATGGGGATCGTCTGGTTTAGAAGTCCAATTGTCAACCCTGCCCTATTAAAGGTATTCATAGTTTAAGAGTAAGGCCCCCACTTCTCATCCTCATTATTAGCCTGGGTGAGGTGCAGACCAACTCTGGAGAGCCTGGCATTACACAATTTCAATGGGAACTTTACAATTCCTCACCTCCACTGAGGCTGCATGGAAATTCAATACTTCTCAGGTTCCCCAAAGATGGGGTCTCATCTCTGGCACAGCCCATGATCTGCTTAATGATGAGGAGAGCATCTGAAGAATGTTTTTTAGATATTGCATTTCCCCCATATGACAAATCACTGCGGGTTCTTGTCTGTTCTATCAATAAACCAAGGAAAGCTTCTCTTTCTATTGAACATGGTTAAAACTTTTTTAAATTCTCCTGATAACAGACTTTTTAACTCTTTATCAACCACTCATGGTCCCTATCTGTTAGTAAAGCTGCTGCCATTCAAGCAGTATATTGGAGAAGTCTCCCCACAAAGTAGCGCACACATATGCAGCCGTCTAATAAGCTGCTGAAGAATATGAACAAATCTCAGATTTCCATAGCATCCCATGTATAATATGTGCGGTAATAATTTTGTGAAACGCAGCAAGTGATTTCTTGGATCAGATCTGGGGTGTGCGTGACATTATCACCATGTCTGATCCACTGTTTCCTCACATTAATTTCCCGTAATGAACCCAGTTCTCCCACACAGATGGCTCTGCTTATTTCCACATTACTGGAAACGACTCTGGTCCACCCCCACATGAAGGCCGGCCAGGGACAGTCAAGCAACCAGAAGTCGTCATATCCCCCTGTGCCCTACTTCCAACCTTCCAACAGAGCAGGGCCCCTGCAGGCAGAAATGCTGAACTGCAGCCTGTTTGCAAAAATAACACTGGGCAACTTCATACGCTTACTACCCAGATTTCTATTAAAGGGTTTTTCCAAGATACTTTTACCAATGACCTATCCTCTCAGTTTATCAAGTCATCCTCTCCCTGGTTGAGATGCTGCTACCCCACCGTGAAGAAGATGGCTGATGCCACCAGAGAGTTGATAAAGGCCCTAAGAAGTGCCCTCTGCACTCCAAAAAAAGTAGGTAAAGCCTGCTGTGGACCTTTCTGTATAGTGCGTCCATGTTATCTGCCCAGTCCAGCTTATTACTGAGGAGTACACCCAGGTACTTATAGGAGTTGACTATCTCAAAGTCCATCCTTTAGGAGGATGTCTGAGCCCATGGTTCATTAGAACACCTTTTAAGTGCACGGTGGGCAGCCCAAGCCACTCTGATCACCCTTGCACCTCTTGGTTCCTATGCCAACCCCTACCTCTCCTTCCTGCCTAGTCATCTTGTCTGGCTAGTCAATTAAGGAGGAAAGGGACGTGCTGACAGAAGAAGCAGGAGGAGCAAGGGTGCACAAAGTGGCTTGGACCCACCCTCAGTGCACTTAACTGCTGTATGTGTATGGAAGTACTTTTTCTCCAGAGTGAAAGATATCATTACATTCAGCTGGGCGAGCCCTACAAAACCTTATGTCTGGTTTATCAGTGGAGCACCTGGTGACATATTTAATTTAAAGAGGACCTTTCACCACTCCTGACATGCCTGTTTTAATAGCTTCATGCATTCCCCATGTACTAACAATTCTGGAACATCTATTCTTATGTCTCAATGTTGTGCCATTCCTTTATTATTTGCACTAGAAGTTATGAATGAATTGCTATTTTCCTTCAGTAAGGAACAGAGGGGAGTGAACCAGTTGGGGGTGTGTACCCTGCACAGACTGACTCTATCCAATCAGTGCTGCCATATTCAGACTGTGCAGGTACACACCCCAAACTTGTTACCTCCCCTTTGTTCCTTTACTGAAGACAAATAGCAATTCACATATAACTTCTAGTGCAAATAATAAAGGAATGGCACAACATAGAGACATAAGAAAAGATGCTCCAGAATTGTTAGTACATGGGGAATGTATGAAACTATTAAAACAGGCATGTCAGGAGTGGTGAAAGGTCCTCTTTAACCTTATTATGATGTTGTGTTAATAGGGTTGCCTCATCACAGATACCCTCTTTAAGCCTCATTCACATGTCAGTGTTTTGGTCAGTGATTTCCATCAGTGATTGTGAGCCTCCACAGAGATAAGATGTAAGGTAAAGATCTGCACCTGTTCTGTGTTTAGAGCCGCACCTGGTTTGGGCTCAATCAATGGAAATCACTGACCAAACACTGATGTGTGAATGAGGCTTCAATCTGAGTACTTTTTGTTGGCTCCCAAGGGCCCAGGCAAATAGCTAACATAGCCAAGGGGTATTTCTGACAACAGCCCTTCACCTGTCCTGGCTGCTGGGGAAGGTAGTATAACATGCAGCTACTCAGCTGAACGGCTGTAAGAGGGGGTCTTGTGCCGAGACCCTTCTCTATGAAATCTATGTACAACGATAGAGGATTATAGACAGGGGCTGTCCAGAAGGGACAAACTCTTTAGAGGAAATGTGTCACCAAAAATTTTACCTGCCAGTTAAAACCAGATAGTGACACATATCCTTTTTTTCTAATCTAATTTTATTTTCCGATTACAGATTTTTTAAAATTCTATTTCCTGAACATTATTACGGGGGCGGCCATCTTGCCTGAGCATTTACAAAGAACTTTAAAAAATTGCTTTACGGCAGCCCCATGGTCCATACACAATGGTCAGAAGGGGACCTCATTGACGTCTATGGGAGAGTCATCGTACAAGGAAAAATAGCTAAGCTTGGACAGTCACCTATTGTGAATGGTAAATCCTGTCTTATCTGTCATTCTAATTCCTGCCTGTAATGATATCACCTCTGTGTACAGATAAGCAGGTAACCGCAGTAAAGTGATCTGTACAGACCAAGAAGCAGCACCTATTATTAGGCTTAGTGGCCAGTGCGAAAACTGCAGGATTTTGTTTTTTGTTTAAATATCGATTGTGACATGGAAAATTAAAAATAACATAATTGAAAATTCTTTAAAAATATGTTAAACATAAAAATGTGATGACACATTCCCTTTAAGTGCACAGGTTAGTGGGACCATTGGTTGTGGCCTGTAGAAATGCTGCTCATATGGTAAATGACGAAGAGGCTCATCTTATTTGATGACACAGCAGTATCTGATTTCACAACGACGTGCAAGAAGTTCTAACCTCTGACACTGTGTCTGGTGACCAGAAGTCTCCCAGTGACTCTTACTCATATGGCATTGAGTAACGTAAGACGTCAAGCCAATGAATGGCTTAACCCACTGTAAAACGGGCTGAGTTGCCAGTATTACTAAAAAAAATGAATACTTTGGATAGAGAGTGTGAATTCGCTTAACCACTTCCAGTCTGCCCATTGACTATAAACGTCCTGGTAGTGGATCTCTATCTCTGAATGGATGTTTTAAAACGTCCTTGAGCTTTGCCCCCTGTGTGCAGCACCTGTACATAGAAGCTCCATGACTCAGCTGCCTTCTGACAGCCAAGAACATGGAGCTTTAACCTGAGACCTCTTTTCCTGGCCTCCAGGCTTTTGATCACTCTGACAAGCTGTCAAAGCCATCACAAATGCTATGTACTATCTCCCTCTCATTACTGCCGGTCACAGAGCAGTTTACAACCACATATGGGGTGTTTCTGCAAACTTCAGAATCAGGAAAATAAATATTCAGGTTTGATTTGCGGTTTACCCTTGCTATCTTATAGGAAAAATGAATTAAAAAATGAAAATCTGCAAAAAAATATATTTATTTTTAAATTTCACCTTCCTTCTGTTTTAATTCTTGTGGGAAATCTAAAGGGTTAACAAACTTTGTAAAAATCAGTTTGGATTACATTGGGGGCTGTAGTTTCTAAAATATGTTCATTTATGGGAGGTTTCTATTATTTAAGCCCCCCAAAGTCACTTTAGAACTGCAAAGGTCCTTTAAAATTAACTATTGGAAATTTTCATGAAAATCTTAAAAATTACATCTAAAATTCGAAGCCTTCTAACGTCCTCAAAAAAAAAAAAAAAATTAAATTTCCAAAATTATGCCAACATAAAGTGGACATATGGTGAATGTTCATTAATAACAATTTTATTAGATATCCCTATGCAACTTAAAAGCAGAGAAATTAATATTTAAAAAATTGTGATTTTTTTCAAAATTTTCAGTAAATTTTGGATTTTTTTTTTTTATAAATAAAGGTAAAATATATTGACTCAAATTTACCATTAACACAAAGTACAACGTGTCACAAGAAAACAATCTATGAATGGCTTGGATAAGTAAAAGCGTTCCAAAGTTATTACCACATGAAGTGACAAAATTAGGCCTGGTCAGGAAGGGGGTAAATGGCCTGGATGGGAAGTGGTTAAAATATGGTCTTTACTTCCAATTCTCTACTATTACTCAAAAAAATATCATAGAAACGCACCCTTCCAATGGATTCACCACAAGGCAGTGGGGTTTGTCCAAGCCCTGGATGACTGCATTCTTGAAAGACCCATCCAGGCGAGCCACATTGATTTGCTTTTTATTAGCGTCATAACTTGTCCAATAAAGGTTCCTAGACACCCAGTCCACAGCCAATCCTTGAGCATTTGGCAAATCTGTAAATTTGAAAGATAAAAAAAAGAAAAATGAACATTTCATTCATTTAAAAAGATTAAAAATACATTGACAACACTAAAATACAAAATAAATCAATGTCTTATACAAGGTGTTTCCAAAAGATGGACCTCATTTCACAGCAGTGCATTTCACAACGACATTTACAATTACCCAAGAAGTGACAAACAGCTGAACGAGTGATCAAGTTTTATCTTCTCATGTTTTCCTCTGAAGTGCGAGGTCGCCCTGTGCTCGCCACTTACATAAAAACCTGCTTTTCTCAAATTGTCGGTACCAACGACAATTACGATTTGGAATGGGCAGATCAATGGCAAAATGCACGCTCCACCACAATTGTAGATTCAGTCTAGCTGAGCTGCAGAACGCAAAACGCCTTGTGTTGGGGGGAAGGTTCGTGGCTGCATAGCGATTTTAGATTGGGTCCATCCCTTAGAAACAACATGTCTAGGAGAGGAAAGGAAGAAAAAAAAATCTTGCAGGCCATTACCAGCAGACACCACGGTCTCTACTCCGGTGCCATTGATGAAAGCTCTCTTGATGGTTTGTGTGCGGACATCCGACCAGTAGATGCGCTGCTCTATGGCATCATAATCTACTACAGTGACATTGTCGATATCCGGGACAGTGAAAGAGATGATGTAGTTGTAATATGGGTTATCAATGTCAACTCCACGGATTTCCATCTGGCGAGCATACAACAGGAATTTCCTGGACTCTAGAAGTGTCAAAAAGATAAGAAGAGTGATTACATGCCTATGTATAACAACCTTCATATGAATGTTAACCATTTTTAATGGGGTTTCCCATAAATGATAGGATAAGTGACAAACGTCTGATTGCTGGAGGCCTAACTGCAGTGACCCCCATCGATCACCAGAACTAGAGTATCAAGTTCCTCATTCCTCCTCGGTGCATGACTACTCAAGGAGGAATAGGAATACAGTAGCACCCAGGCATCAGTCAGCTTATTAGTTATTCCATAACTAATGTATATCATATAGTACATGACAATCTCTTTCTAACAAAGCTAGAACCAGCCCTGTACCTCACATGGATCCAGATATCTCCCCATTCATAGCTCTGCTAAATTTATACCAAGCTGGCAGCTCAAGGGGAGTGTCTTTACTGCTGCTGCTCAGGGGGTGTGTCCAGGCGCTCCCTATCAGAACTCAGGAGGCAGTTGAAGGATGAAACCGAGCATGTGCGGCCTTCTCAGTGAGCAGGACAAAGTAGTAATAATAAAAACAAACAGCAGGTGGCGCTATACAGATACATTTTATTGAATAACTCAGAGGCTATGCTAAAAAAATGTAATTACATGCAATTACAAAAGTATTCAGATCCAGGTGCTGGTATGAAAACTATAGAATATTTTTCGTGGACAACCCCATTAAAAAGGAGGAGGCAAAAAGCCATACAAACAAGCAGCTTTGGTCCTAACATGACAGCAGATCAGAAAGACAATATCACTGTTTTGCAAGCAACATTATACTTAATTGAGGGCAATGTGAATGACTATGTCTACATAATTAGGTATTACAGCAATGGCAATTATAAAAATGTATAACATTCTAGGGGAACTGCTCCTCCTTTTGCCAACAAATCTGGAAGGGGGAGGAATACTCAGTCTCATTGAAGAGACCCACTGTGTGCATGTGGACCAGAAACTCTTCAAAAGGGGCAGCTCTTAAGGTGGATTTACATGATGTGATATTTGGGCAGATTATCAGGAATGAATGCTGATGTAAAAGCTCATTCCCAACAATCTGCCTGCCTAAATGTTCTGCCAATCACATTATGAATGAGCAAAATGCTCATTCATCGGGTGATCTTGCTGTTCGTGCAGGCACACCAGTTATGGTTTCTGGGCAGCAGATCGTGCGGTCTAAAAAGTGATCTGCTGCCAAAAAACAATTATTCTGTAGGAGGACAAGCGATTCCTCATATTATGAAGGAGATTGCTGCAGGTAAATGCAGAGGTCTCCTTCACTGAACAAGCAGCCGACTGTCGGGGAGGAACGGGAACAATCGGCTGTTACATCAGGACGTGTTAACCTGCTTTTACCTTTGGAAGAGACTTTGGTGTGGCTGACACAAGCTAACCTGCGTCCTATCAAATCAATCAGCCGACCTCCCTCAGTCTATTGTCATACACTACACTAGATAAAGCTAAACTGAGGCGGATATTGTGTGGACTGTATAACTAGCTGAATGATAACGTCTACAAAGAACCATTCAACAATCAGTGACATTGATGTTTGCTAAAGCTCCTAGGACAACCAGAGCATGGAGGCAGACTGGAAGAACTATACAGTTCCCAGACATTTGTTATTGAAGGCAACAGTTTCACACACTTACCAAGGCAGGTCTTTTTGTCTGGAGACAACTTCAGGAGATGAGGGCAAGCACAGGAGAACGTCTGGTTGTAGTTAATAAGGCACAAGTGGCTGCAGGGTCCTTTTCCGTCATTTGCTGCACAAGGGTTCGGAGCTACAATTTACCAATGAAATAAAGAAAAAAATTGAAATATGCAGTTATCTCAAGCACAGAATATATATTATTAAAAGGGTTTTCCAGCATTCCTCTGGATAGGTCATCAGTATCTGATCTTTGGGGGGTCTGACACCCGGGACCCCTGCAGATCAGCTGTTTGAGAAGGCACCGATGCTCCTGTGAGCGCCAACGTCTTCGCACAGCGCCGTACATTGTATAGCAGCTGTGCTTGATACCGTGCTCAGCTCCATTCACTTCTATGAGGCTGAGCAGCTCCTAGGCCACGTGACACATGAATGCATCGTCACTGATAGGCGGGGGTCCCGGGGGTTGGACTCCCACCAACCAGATAGTGATGTCCTATCCTGAGGATAGGTCATCAGTAAGACATTCTCGGAAAACCCCCTTAACTATTTTACAGCAGCTGAAGGATATAATACACCAGTCTTTAATATTTCACATGTCCAGTATGAATGCACAAAACAAAATATTTTTTGCCTTACCTAGGGGTTGGCGTGAGGGGTGATAAACCTGAAGGTCAAAGGGCTGAGTGTTGGTCCGTTGTACCACAGTTACATTGTGACCAGTCCATTTATTTGCTTTTGCCAAGGTGTTTGTTCTCCAGTCAGTCCAGTAAACTTCCCCACCATATAGTGTCACGGCAAAAGGATGAGATAAGTATTCGTGGCCTTTCAGTACTTCAATGTGTCCTGAACCATCGTACTTTGCAGAGTATATTGCATCTGATCTAAGGAGTGAACACAGCTAAGTAACCAACTCTTAAATAGAACTTAACAACATTAACTTACTGGTAAGAAAATGAGAAAATTAATTCTACAATATGGTGTATAAAATGCTCAGATAAATGACGACAAAGTTCTATGACACACTATGGTCAGTTTCTAGACCAAAAATTATTCCATGAGGGTTCTGACCTTCAGCTTCATGTATGGCACATGGTTAAGCCGTACCTGGCATCGATCCAAAGAATGCGCTCTTCTAAGTAGTCTAAAGTAAGACCATTGGGCCACCCTCCTGATCCGGTTTCTTTATGAATAGTCCTACGTCCCTCCCCACTCATCGAAGCTGCTTCTATGCGTGGCATGCTAGAATCCCAGTCTGTCCAGAAGAGGATACTAAAAAAATAAAAATCACATAAAGAATACACATGATGCTGGATAAGTAACACAAGACCTGTTATCTTATACCTTACATGTAAAAGTCCAAGTAGCAGGTTATAAAGTATGTTCTGCTTTAACTTTAGCAGTTTTTGAAACAGCAAAGAGAGCCACCTTTAGTCCCATCTAGAGCCTAGCTGATCTGCCCTCCTTAGATGCTTTTCCCCCTCTCCACTCTTTGATCTGCCATCCAGATCACCCTCCTCTTCCCTCCCTGCTGCTGAATCTTTCACTGAGAGAAGATAGGGGAAGAGCAGAGAGCTAACAGAGACAGGAGCAGTGCTCTGTCAGATTCAGCAGCACCACCAGATAGGTGAAAGAGTTACACACACTCTGCAGAAGCAAAATGGTAGGAGTGAGACAGTTGGTTTGCTTTGTATTTAACCAGCAAATTAACAACAGTTTCAATGCAAAGGTGTCCATAAACTTTAAAAGAACACATTTTTCAATATTTCTAAATTTTCAGATTTTGTTGTTGCCATTCAAGGGTTCTTGAATCTTTGTTAAAATAGTGGGATGTCAGGGACAAATACTGTAGATTAGATGGGCAATCACAGCCCTGGTGTGGTGATCACTTTATCACGGTTGCTTCTCATGCCATGCAACCATAAAAGTCTGTAAAGATTAAAAGGGTTTCCAAGATTTTATAACTGATGACAAACATTTGATCGGCGGGCGATCGGTGGATGAGAAGACATCGGCGCTCCTATGAGTGTTGTGGCCTATGTGCTTATAAAGGGGTTGTCCGGGTTCAGGGATGAATTCGGATATAAGCTCCCCTTCACTCTTACCATGTACAAGTGGAGAAGCGGAGAATTTCCTTGGTCTGATACTCCCCTTGCCTTGTGCTGCTTTGCACAGGGCATAGTCTTTGTCGTGAGTCTGTGACGTACCGGGCTTCACATCATCAGGCTAGGTGTAGATTTCCACCTAGCAGGGAGCCCGGTGACGTTACTGGCAGAAATGGGAGGTGTATAGCACTGTTCTGGATGGTTTTAGAGGCGGGGACTAATGATAAACTACCAGAAACGGCCTCTCCATAACTTCGGCGCATCCATCGCCAGTTCGAAATGTAAGACAGCTTCCGAGCTGGCTTACATTTAGACCATTTTCTACGCCTAGAAAATGATGAGCGAGACCCATCCCTTCCCCGCCCCGTGAGCGGGGCAAAGTCGCAGATAGCGGCACAACTATCAGTTTAGGCATATGTCAGAACAGTAAATGATCCCCTAAGATTCTCATTAAAATGTCGCATAGATACTGGGCCAATACAAGAGTACCTTGAAGTTCCTCTTAAAAAAATAGTTATAAAATTTTATTCCATAGTAGGCTGTTAAAACATTACAGACTGGAACATAAATTTACTGAAGAAAATGAAAAATCTGATCCACACACAGAGTATAATAAAGTCTCCTTCCTAATACAGAGCACAACAAGCATTGGAAGTAACATCTGCCAAGTCCATGAGCGGGTTTGCTTTCTGCTCGTGAACTCTGTCCCTTTCACCATTACAGCCTATGTCTGTTCTAGTTTATGTGTTTTCAGTAAAGCTTTGGCATTCCATTTGCATTCTGTTTCATAACACTTCCAAGAATCTCCCGCTGGACTGATCAAACACAACTATCAATTATGGTCCCACAAGCTTATCTTTGGACTCTGTCACTGGAAAAAAATGCCAGAAGAGCCAGAATTATGCAGAAATTCTGACGGCTAAACCACAAGTGTCCCTACAGGACTGCGCCTTTCAGATAAAACCAGCTACAATAGAAAAACAGATTGCTCTTCTCCATCAATATCACTCACTAGCTGAAAGTCAGACTCCACAAAAACTTCAAAGGGTCATTCACAGCAATGCATGTGCTACTAGAAACCACAATTGCTGGTCTCGTGCATGCTAGTGCCAGTCATTCAACGTCATACCACCCAAGCATCCCCCTTTCTGAACCTGAATCCCTCTTTGCTCTTGAAACATTGCTTATGAGATGTAGATCAATAGAAACTATAATCCGACTACATTACTGCAGTTTGTATCTGTGTCCTCACTGCAAATTATCTCCCACTATATACACTACACCATTATTCATCACTCTATTCAATATTCTGGTGATTTTTTTTGTGGCACTGTGGAAATGAAAAAATTAAATGAAGAATATGGACCCAAAACAGAAGATATGAAATCCACTTTTTTGAATCTGATCCCAGTTTTAAGGGTAAAAAAAAAAAAAAACAAGGGTGTCCCACCATGCCCACTAAGTGTGAATCCAGCCAAAGCATGACTCTGAAATATCCCTTGAATACCCAAATCTATGCTGAAGTAGATGAGGATACAATGGAAAGTTGTTGCTAGGTTCTGTTGTTGATGTCCATTTAAAGGGGTTCTCCGGGAATTAAGAAAATTAAAATACTTATATGTTACTTTATAATAAATACATTCCCAAATACCGTTCATTAGATATAATGGCTTGTTTTGTCTGGGGAGCAATCATGAGGGGAAAAAAAATGTCCGCCGTCCTATTAGTACACACAGAACCTGTCCTAATCACACAGGACAAGTTATTTCACAACACTGAGGTAAAGAGCTGCCTCATCCTCCTCTTTGCTTGTCAGGGATTATGATGCTGAATACAGTTGATAAGAAATTTAGCCAGATCTCCAGGGAATTTAATTAATGAGGAGACAGCTGAAGTACAGAGAAGACGGACAGGACAGACTGTGGTAATGTGGAGCTGTGGTAATGGAGACTGTATACAAGTGCTGCTGCTCCTCTCATGTCTCCTCATCTTCTCCATTCCCACAGAGATTCACCTGTATTCAGGATCATAATCCCTGACAAGCAGAGCAGAGAGGAGGATGAGGCAGCTCTTTACCTCAGTGTTACGTAGCAACTTGTGCTGATGTGTGATTAGGACAGGTTTTGTGTGTACTAATAGGATGGCGGCCATTTTGTTTCCCCTAATGATTGCTCCCCAGACAAAACAAGCCATTATAACTAATGAAAGGTATTTGACAATATATTTATAATTAAGTAATATTTAAGTATTTTCGCTTTCTTAATTCCTCGAGAATCCCTTTAAGTCATCACTTTACCTCAAGACGAAGCTGGTCAGTCTTATGTATACAATCCTTGAGGAGCATGTCTAGAACCAAGATGCCATTATTACGTTCATGATTTGTCCTCTTCTGTCGAATTACTAAACATTTTATTCAGTTATTGTCAATTCTGTCTGTATTTGACAAAGCTGTAGTATAATCAAGATGGCCACTCTTCCAACTTATCCTTGGGTTACCCCTATTGTTGAATATAGTCACATTGTCTTACTAGGTCCTGTGAATCACTTCATACTGAATCTTGCTGATTGCCAGGAACTGCTGCAGCCCCTTAATGACACAGACCATATGCACATTGCTGTATTAAAGCAATTATTGATAACTGCCTTACTACCACTTAATGAGCACAAAATATTGAGAAAAAAAAACTGACAAAAAAAATTAAAAATAGTATACAAACCCATTACGAGGATCTAGGGCAATGGCACGAGGGTGTTCAATGTCTCCGGCCAGAAGGGTTGTCCTCATCGTACCATCTAACTTCGCCACCTCAATCTGATCCAAGTTGCTTTCTACCCAGTAAATATTTCCAGCAATCCAATCTACAGCCAGGCCTTCAGGGGTTGCCAGGCCATACTGGATGATGACCTCAAAGCTGGTAAGAGCTAAAGATACAAAAAAAAAAAAAAAAAAGAGAGAAATGGCAAAAAGAACAAAGTCAGACAATTTACGGTACACTGATAATTAATGCAAACGTTCACTGACACATATCAGAAGATATCATAATTAATGTCCTCATTATTTGATTACTGGGTATGTGTCTGAGACCGCACCGATCTATAGAATGAAGAGGTCTCAGACCTCCTCCGAGGACCATGCACCTTGATTTTCTCACATGTCTGAATCTCCAATTCAGCTGTGGGTATTCCTTGATATTCATCACAATCATGTCCCCTCGTTCTAGCAATCGGTGGAGGTCACAAAGTCTAGGTCAACTTTCTTTAAAACATCAAGGATACTCCATGCATGAAGACTAAAACTGTCTTCTGTCTTGCCAGTGTTGCCCGTTTCTACACAACCTTGATCAGTTCATGAGACTTTAGTATACAAAATCATCAAACCTGCAATTTTATACAGTAAATCTGACTAACAATTGTAGAGGAAACCGTGAACAGTGGTTTGGAAACCCAAAACATTTTACTATAATTCTGAAATGTACACTGCTGACATCTCCTGTGGCCAAGGGTCTGGACGCCCAGAAGTACGTAAGGTGTCTGGTTTGTATCATGCTGTGATGCATTCATAGGCACAGAGGACTTGTCTGGTTGTTAAGCTACTTTTCCATAGAGTGCATCTAGTGTAGGAGACTAATGGAGGCAAGTTTCAAGTACTGATGAATAGAGCTACATGGTGGAGGTGCCTTCAAGTTGCCAAGTATGCCACCATGAACCGGATGAGTAACAATACCTCTGATAAGGAAATACCAGAATACAGCATGCCTGTGCAGCAGACCTAGTTACACACAACTAAGGGGAAATTAGCATTTTGTTTTCTCAGTACCCTCCTCTTTGTAATTGCCATCAGACTATAATTAGCATTAACAGCAAGCTCAGAATGCTAATTAACTCTTGTATCATGATGAATGTTTTCCGGCTACGAAGGGTATCATTAAGAAAAGCATGATGTGCAACCCAGACCAGACAACTCTCTAGGCGGGGCATTGAACTGTGGAAACAGACTCATTGCTGAGGGCGTATGCAACAAACTGGACGTGAAATTTCCTAAATTGTCCTATATATTATATGTTTGTACTTTATAAGCTGTAGAGGAACATATTGGTGTATAATTCATCCACTATACGTTATATAGGTGTTTTAATGCAAAATAAAAAATATTACATTTCTTGTACCAGTTTTTACCAATAGAACATTAAAAGTAGATTCTGCTGCCTTTCAAAAACCTGAATTAAAAAAGAAAAAATTGCAAAGTCTAACTAGTGAAAAACACTAAGGGGTCATTATTAAGACCAGCTTTTTAGACACTGATCTTAATAACCCCATGTGCTGGATCAGCCAAAGTTATGAAGAGGCGCTGGCCTTTATAACTTCAGCGCATTGCCGCCGGTCTAAATGTAAGTCGGCCTCCTTGCTGGCTTGAATTTATACTTTTTTTGTACACCGAAGGCCCCATTCACACTTCCGTAAAATGTGTCCGCATCCGTTCCGCAATTTTGGGTGCGGACCCATTCATTTTCAATGGGGCCGCAAAAGATGTGGATGGCACACAGTGTGCCGTCCACATCCGCACTTCCGTTCCGCGGCCCCGCAAAAAAATAGAACATGTCCTATTCTTGTCCGAATACACGGACACGCAAATTGCGGATCCGCAAAACACGGACGTGTAAATGGAGCCTAAAACAGTCGTAGAAAATGATTAACAAGGCGGCCTAACAGCACTTTCCTGCACTGGCTACCTCCCCTTTTTTTTTAGACTTGACGTGAGCAGGGAGAAGTCACGCAGACTGTGGCGCAAATAACCTTTGTGCCGCAATCTGCAGCAGATATATGCCAGGAAACTGATGTCTAACCTGGCATATATCTAACAGACATATATCTGATAGTAAATGACCTGATAAACCACCAGCACGTTAAGGAGCCCCCTGATTTGGCCAACCATCTAATGGGTATGGGGTTGTCCCGACTCTCTACTCAAACACAATGTTGGAGGAAATTAGGGCCAAGAAGTGAAAGATGAGCAATCTTTTGGTTCTCAAGGGGGATAAGCTGTTATTACCCTCTACAGAGGCTAGTTTCAAACCTCCAGTGTGAAACTCCAGCATGGACGTTCCCGGCCACAACCAGAGAATCGGCAGGACACATGCATGCAGCGGTTTGTTTCCGGATGATTTTCTTCTTGTTTGCCAGAATGCATACGGATCCCCGCTGGACCACGTTATACTTAATGGGGCTGGTGGACATTATGTCTGCATCCAGCGAATTCTGGCGGTTTAACATAATTCACACCGGAGGTGTGAAAGTAGCCTTACTAAGCCAAGTGTTCGTATGAATGGTCGGGTGTTCAGCTTGAAGCTATTGAATATGTGTGTACATGTATGGCTATTCTTGGATAAGGAAGTTGAAAGGACATTGGGCAGAATGTATCAAAGGTCTATACCAGTCTCGTGGCATAGAAGGGTTGCAAGTCTTGGTGCATGTCCCGTCTTGCACCAAAATTTGCTATTTATTTTTTTAACTTTTTTTTTTTTTTTTTTTTTTTACATTTTATGGGAAAATGGGTGGGAAAGTAGTTTCACTCCCGATTTATCACTGCGATGTTTTTTAAAAGACCTTAAAAAAAATCCCAGTAAGGGTTGGCATGGAAAGCTGGAGTAGCATTTCTAGACAAAGGTGTTAGATTTAAAGTTGTGCCAAACTCATCAAACAACGTGCACAGTTTGATAAATGTGGCACAACTTTCGCAATGCAAAATAAAATCAAAACTGAATTTAAGTCCCCTCATGATAAATCCCCTCCATTGTTCTTGAAACACTTTTTCCAGAAGACATCCAGAACTAGGAGTTCATGCCTGATTTTCTAAGGAAGTAATGAAAGAAAAAGTAATTTGGAGAGCCAAATGCCACTTACCACCACTTTCAGACAACTTCCCACGATATATTTTGTCCTCTACTACATCAGTCCAGTAGAGGGTGCTTTGGTTCAGGTGGAAATCTAGGGCAATGGTGTTCCTCAATCCTGGCACAAGGACGCTGTAATCGCCCTTATTGAGATCGATCCGGCGGATTTCATGGCGGTTTGAAAATATGATAAATGGTTTAAAGGGATCTGAAAAAAGAGGAGGAAATGGAAGTCCATAGATTAGTTCTCAAATCATAAATATCACATTTGCCACATCTTCTTCTTATCGTGTCTGTCCAGTTATTTGCCAGGTTCCATACATTAAAGAAGAACTAAACATGAATAACAAAGACCAAAAAAAAAAATCTTTTAGAACTTTCTCCCATGGTCCTAATTATGTTTTGTGTTACAGTTAAAACTGAGAAATATATAAAACAAATTCTAAGCATCTTGGGAGCTCAGCTATGACCCCCTCCTGCTCCTCAATCTCATGTGCCTGGCACATAGACAACTGGCTGGAGCCAACCCCTTTTGCCCTGTCTGCAGTGGGACAAAAAGATAGTTAAATCATCACTTTTCATAAATCAATAGCACAGGTGAATATAATAAAATATCTCATCAGAGATAACGCCTCTTTCTTTGTCCACCCCTCCTCCTAAACTAACATTCTCTGCTACGTCTGCCTTGAGAGACAACTGCCAGCTGAAGAGGAGAAGGGACCCCCAATCTGTATCAGTCCTCAGATTAGACCCACCAATCCTCATCAGTCCTCAGATTAGACCCACCAATCCTCATCAGTCCTCAGATTAGACCCACCAATCCTCATCAGTCCTCAGATTAGACCCACCAATCCTCATTAGACCTCAGATCCCAAATAAAATAAATAAATGAACTCACCCATCCTGCACTCTTCCTGCACTTACCGCTCCCTGGTCTTCTTCCGGGCTCCCGTGATGCACTGTGACCTGACGATGCACGACGTCAGGTCATAGTGTACGCCTATGTGCACTACATCCCAGCGCTGTACGCAGTCAGAACAGTGCAGCATGGGGCCCTGAAGAACACCTGGGAGCAGCGAGTACAGCAAGCATTAGCAGAACTACACTATCTGCTCCCTGCGCCTCCTGCATACTAATGGCGCTTCCATACTGGAAACACTCATTAGTATTCTCTTTATAAGGCTTTCTGGGGGAAAAAGTGTGTCTTATAAAGAAAAAATATGGTATATTATAAGGTTTCTTATAGCCAAATGCACTGTTGATTTATACACCACTAACCATTTAATCCCTGCACGTTATCCTTAGCCCCACCACCTCCGATGGCTGCCTGCCAAGGATAGACCAGATCAGCAGAAGAACCCTTTATTCTTTGTAGGATTTTTTTGCACTGAGGACGTTAACAATTCACGTGACACATGTATGCTTTCTGTATATTGGAATCCACAGTGTTTTAGGTTAAGACGACTAATGATATTTAATAATGAAACCTTATGAGTCCAGCCTGTGAAAGCAAACATGGCAGCCGTCACTTGTACGTAGGTAAAGGCCAGACAAGGTCCACAGAAAATATTTCTGTTACGAAAGATCATAGGTAGGGTAAGGTCATGGAATATATATATTGGCCAGCCTAGCTTCCCACAGTGTTTGTAAAGCGGCTGAAAACATAACTGCACGATTCCAGCTCCTTGGACCACCTTCCAAGAGCAATAGTCTCGATACAATGCCTAGAGGCACCCCGGGATAGGAAAGGAAAAAAAGATCTGAAATGCGTCTCTAATTCCTTAGCACAGAGAGGCGCAGCATATTAAGTTGTGTATTAGGACTGTCGCAAATGTGGTAGCACTGACGGGGGTTACATAAGCCGTGACAGAGCGAATGCAAAAGGAAAACGCTCTGCACATCTTCTAAGCAAACAGAAAATCTTGGTCCACAGCACAATGGTGCCATTATATAGGGCTGTTAATATGCTGACTGTGCCTCTCCGGGGACGACAAGAGCGGGATGAATGGCTGTGTCACTGTTTCCTTTGGCACACGTCTGGAGCACACTGAACTCATTTGGCTGGGACTAGTGCTCCCGGGTCACGGGATAAACAAAGATGCCACATGTATAGAAATGGCATTTTCCATGGTAATGATGTCCTAGATTTTCAGCTTAGGAAGGTTTAATACACACACAACAGGAAATGTGGGGAGAAAACCACCGCTAAATCTTTACGGGAAGGATATGAATATAAGTTTGTTGACTCTGCCTCCATCTAGACGTCTCAGGTAAAATACCACAAAACCAGATTTATACTGTTCAAATGGGGTCATCACCATGTAAAAAAAACTGCTGCGGCTGAGTTATTTTAACTTAATACTAAATTCTGCTTCCCCACATTTTTACTAGTTGCAGTCACCATTTTAGAAAAGGTATGTACCAAAGCAAAATAACACTTGCCATTTATTATCTGACAACATTTGGGTGCTGCCATATAGTTTTGGGCCAAAGAAAGAAAAAAAAAAACCTTCAAAAAATTCCAGACTTGGTAAACCGTTTTTATAGCAGGTTTTGAGCCTTTTGTTTTGTAAAGTATGTGATCACATGCAATGTCACTTCTTCTCTAGAGCAGTTTTTGGTAAAAAAAAATAAAATAATTCAAAACATCATTAAACAACACCAACATATATCATATATGGCACATGCTTTTTTTTTTTTTTTTTTTTTTTTTAATTAGTTATTGTGCACAAAAAAAAAAAAACACAATGGAGGTCTATGGGTCAAAAAGGCCACACAATTAGGGGGGAAAAAAAAAATGCCAGACCAACAGTGTGCTGTGAATAAAAAAAAAACAACAACAACATTGACCCAAAAATGCACCTCAAAAACGCAGCAGTTCGCCGTTGCGTGAAAATCGCAGCATGTTCTATATTCTGCGTTTTTCACGCAGCCCTGGCCCCATTGAAGTGAATGGGGCTGCGTGAAAATCGCATTGCATCCGCACACAAGTGCGGGTGCAATGCGGTTTTAACGCATGGTTGCTAAGAGATGTTGTTTGTAAACATTTAGTTTTTTCGCACACGCGTGATAAACGCATCAAAACGCTTTGCACCCGCGCGGAAAAAACTGAAAGAACATACGCAATCGCAGTCAAAACTGACTGCAATTGCGTGCGGATTTGGTGCGGATGCGTGCGGGTTTTCCTGAACGCATCCGGACCAAATCCGGACACGCTCGTGTGAAAGAGGCCTTAGGGATTCATTCAAAAAACATTTAATTTCACTGCTTAAGGAATAAGCTTGCTTTGGATTAAAATGTGTATTGCTCTCTATTATAACAGAAAATGAAATAAAATAATTTCAGAACTCGTTTTTCGTCCATTCAAAAGAGCATGGAAAAAGATGAAATGAATTTCCACAAAGTTAGAAAAATCCCTTCATTATGGATGGAGGATATGTAAATGATATCTGCTGATTTATACGCTGACCCTTTACACATATACCTACCTAAACTCTTGCAGGTGTCCTGGTCGGGCTCCAGGACCCAGCCTTCGTAACAAGAGCACTTGACGATAAACTTCTCCTGCTCACACCGCTGGCTGCAGCCCAGATGCTTGGGACAGTAAGTCTGGATCTGACACGTCTTGTTATCGGGACCTGTTTCCATTCCCAATGGACAGGAACACACAATGCCTTCTCCAGGGGCCACAGTACAGTTGTGGCTACACCCACCGTTGTTCAACGAGCATTGATCTGGTCAAGAGAGACGTGTGGAACATTACATACCAAAATGGAGAGAGCTGAATAATTTCATTTGACAGACAAGTCCAGATTATAAGCGTTATGTACTTAGGAAGCAAGCAGACCATAAATTAGGGAAAGTGGAGGCAAATTAAATGTGTCGGTCAACAAGTAATAAAACACCTCTGGATAATAAAGGGAGTGTCACCTCCAAAATCACTTTCACAGTAAGCATATCGCTTAGCGTATGTACCTGAAACATAACCGTATCTGTCTTGTGAATATCCAGTCCACTAATTCTGAGAAAAGATTTGTCTTATTTTTATACAATACAATATTTTCAGTGCACTGTGGGAGGGGCCGCTCCTTTCAGTGCACCTGGCTTCCCCTATGTTATAGGCATCACTTCTGAAATCTCTGGGACTACAAATAAAACAAGTGGGGAAATGATGGGTTGGATTACTAGTGGAGCAACTGTGCACCAAATGGAGTGGCCTCTCCCATGGTGCACCGCAAGCCTTATTTGCATAAAGATAAAATGAAGCATTTCTTAGCATTACAGGACGAAAAATATTTACAGGGCACCTACGCTACAAGGTGGTATGCTGACTTAAAATTAATCTAGAAGGTAATAGGCCCTTGGTAAGTTCCATAGAGTGCTGTATACTTTCTGCACGGACTACTTCTGTGTACTTCAAAATTCAGCAGAATACTGACTGCAGTATATGGCGGCCTGTATACTGTGAAGAGAATGGTAATCCTGTACTTTATAGATCACTTTACACTTGTTACTTGTTCCCTATAATAGGCCTGTGTAAAGGTGATGTTGACATCTAAATGGATGCATCAGAGCAGCACATTGATCTGTGCAAAAAGCTCGAAACACTGCATATTTATGGGGGCGAATGACCACAGCAACAACTGCTCTTATCCAATTCAGAAGAGGTAATTGCAGCATGTAAATGCAGCTCTCATCCCCTCTGATGAGCAGGCAATTATCGGGAGTGACCTGATCCCTCCTCATAATAGCTTGCACTGTGAGCCTGTGTAAATGGGCCTTAAAGGGAATTGAATTTCCGCAAGCAGCTCTGAAGTAGATTTCTGTGGCTAATGTGGCCATACAGAGCAATTCCAGTAATAACATTATATTAGGGGACGGCTATTATGGAAAGTAGAGTCAATTGGAGTTACTTTGAACTGAGCCTTCTAACAAAGTCCTCCAATTACCATTTCCCTACCGATCTGACACATTGCTCAGCGACATTCAAGCACATTTTATAGTACAGATGCAAAGGCAACTCTGGGACGCCCATGGGGCAGCACATAGGCCAACAGTTCCAATTTTGCCTGACCCATCCCCACTGCACAGATTCCTGGGCCACCCAGCATCTCTACAAGCCCGCCATCCTCTTGGATTTGGAAGGAGACATGGGAAGAATAACGCCAGGAAATGTAACTTACCGCAAAGTTCTCCTTCATCGGAGTCGTCTCCACAGTCATTAATGCCATTACACAGCTTTTCGGGAGGCAGACAGATGGAGGTGTTATGTGCACACGTGTGAGACGGAGGCTTACACACCAGCATGTCACAGTTCTCTTCATCGGAGTGATCTTCACAGTCCGTATCACCATCACACACCCAGGCTTTGCTGATGCACCTAGCTATGGTAACAGGACAGAGGACAGATCGGTGCTAGGACCCCATCAGAAAATTCAATGTGAAACAACAATATGTTAAAGAGGACCGGTCACCACAAAATGTAATGCAATCTGACAGCACCATGTTATAGAGCAGGAGGAGCGGAGCAGACTGATATATAGTTTAGCCGTCAGTCACTAAGAACACCGCTCCTGTACCAATAGCTGTTCACAAGGGGTGGACAAAACAAAGGTATCAATGTATAAATTACAGGTTTTACTGAATCTTCTGCCACAAAACTATCAGTCTTCTCAGCTCCTCCCGCTCTATAACACAGTGCTTTCAGATTGAATGGCATTCTGTGGTGACAGGTTCTTTTTAAAGAACTCACTGTAAACCCAAATAAGTAATAAAATAAATAATACAATTAATTTACTTAGACATAAATATATCAAACCTTCTTCCTATCGACCCTGCAATGAAACATCAGCCACATCACAACACATTTTTCTTCCCACTAGTCGTCCTCACCAGAGTCTTTGCAGCCAAACTTGACATTGGGGTCACACGCGTGTGTCACGCCATCGCAGTTCTTCTCGTCACTTGTATCCATACAGTCCGTGTCCCCATCACAGCGCCAGCGGCTATGAATGCACAGACCGTCCAGCCGACACTGGAACTCATCAACATGGCAACCGCCAGGGGGTCGGGTAGCTATTGACACGGGTGGAAAGTGGATTAAGGAAATGGTTTCACGTCTCTTCATACACCGTGCATAAACAGCGATAATTATGTGTGTGTGTGTGTGTATATATATATATATATATATATATATTATTTTTTTTTTTTTTTTTATGTGACATTTGTACCACTTTTTGAGGCTCTCACCTTGGTTTGTGCAGTTGGCATGTGTCTCGTCGCTGTAGTCCCCGCAGTCGTTGTCCCCGTCACACGTCCAGTGCTCTGGGATGCAGCGGCCGCTATTACATTTGAACTGGGTGCTAGAGCAGGAGTGGCTGCAGCCGTCCTCATCACTGTTGTCTCCGCAGTCATTGTCTGCACATGGAGAGTAAGGTTATAAATGGCATTACCCTTAACACAGTGATATACAATCCAGCACAGGTCCTCGGACAAGGTCTGCAGTCAATAATAGACATATACATTATTATTTGGCATAGTAATTGCAAGAATGACAGAACAAGGAGAAACCAAGCACGTTAATACTGCAGAGGAGGAGAGGCAGAGAAGAGTAACACGTAGCGGACAGCACCGCCCCGGTACTTCACCTTCAGAAGACTATATCTGTCCAGACCCTGTATGATCTTTTACTACAAAAGACTCGTGGCTCTGTCTACCGTCTGCTCAGAGAGGTCATCAGGCAAACTTATTTGCTTCGGAGTTAAGAACGCATTCTGCTGGTTCTGTGGTACTCAAAAAATGGCAAAAACCACAGAAAATAGACAGAAACAGAAATGTATGTAGTAAAAGTTAAATGGGACCTGTCACCACTATTAAAATGTCTGTTTTTAGTAAATACACACGTGAATTCACTAAGAAATAAACATGGAGCATCTTTACTTTGAACTTTGCATCTGTTATTACTGCTAGAAACGTATGTATAAATGGACCGTTATGCATTGCCAGTGTTCTCGTCAAAGGGCGTGCCTCTGCACAATCTGCCTCTGTTGGCACTGATTGGACAATGTCAGAGTGTGTAGGGGCACACCCCCAACTGGTAAGATTCAGTAATCAATGTCCATACATTTCCAGGAGGAATGTATAGGAACAGAACAGCATAAAGAGCAAAGAAAAGTTGTACTTGAACTATTATTTCTTGAGGAATGCACACATTTACTAAAACAGACATGAGGAGAGCTGACAGGTCCTCTTTAATAGGGTTGTCTGGGATTTTGATATTGATGGCTTATCTGGGGTGGTGGGTCGGGCTCCCAGAACACTTGTCGATCAGCTTTCATCGTGGTGCTCCGGTGAAAGCTGTGGCTTCCTCAAAATTTACCAAGCACAGCGCCGTTTATCGTATAGTGGCTGTGTTTGGTACTGCAGCAATGGGACTGAGCAGGACATAGGCCATGTGACCGATGAACGTGACATCGCTGGCCTACAGAGACTACAGCGCTCACCGGCTTTTTCAAACCGCTGATCGGCAGGGGTGTTGAGAGTCTGACCCCTACTATCACATTCTGATGATCTATCCTGACGACAGGCCATCTAGATCAAAATCTCAGACAGCACCTTTAAAGCTAAATCGAAGCATAGCGGACTCTCAGGCAGCATCACACGCAGGGTGACTTATGAGCCAGAGCTGCAAAGCTGAGCCCACCCCATCCCTACAGAAAGAAGAGGCAAAAGCTCTACCATCTACACTCAGGAAAAAGGTAACACAGAAACTGCATAGATCACTACATGCACCATATCTGAACGGGAGAAGAATGTTTTACGCCTAAAAAATGGGCTAACAGTGAGACGTTCTTGCAATAGCTATAAATCAGCAGCAAATATTGCAAAGTCATCCTTATTAAAGGTTTTTTGCCGTTTTGTCCATATGGTTTTTATCATCCATGGCAGCTTCATTTCATTGGGTGCACGGGGGCTCAGTGGTTAGCACTAGTGCCTTGCAGAGCTGGGGTCCTAGGCTCAAAACCAACCAAGGACAACATCTGCATGGAGTTTGTATGGGTTTCCTCCCACATATCAAAAAGACATCTGATAGGGACCTTAGATTGTGAGCCCCATTGGGGACAGAGATTGATAAAAATGTCTGCAGAATATAATAGCGCTATATAAGTGTAGAAAATAAATAAATTAAAGGGGTTGTGCAGTGATTTATGTTGGGACCCATCTTCAGGAGCGGTCATCAATATCAGATTGGTGGGGAGGACTTGGTGCACCACATGAGCACCTCTCCCTGTTTATTACACTGCTCTTCGTCTCAGCAGTGCTTGCTCCATTCACTTGGTTGGAGCATATACTTGTAATTACACTACGCCGCCGCTCCACAGGGGACGACGTGTAGTGTAATGACCAGGAAGCGGCATTCACATGGAGCTCCGCCTTCTCTTCAAAGAGCTAATAGGCGGAGGGTGCCGGACCGCCTCCAATCAGATACTGATGACCTACCCTGAGGATTATATCACTGCACAACCTCTTTAATTGCTAAAGCAATGAGTTTGTAAGCCCCCAGTACTTTAGTAAATATGAAACCTAATCCTGAAAAGTTTTTAGTTTAAAAAAAAAAAACTGCAGCTGATACGGGGCAGGGGGCTAACCTTTACTTGATATGAGTGAATTGTAGTAATGATGACAACGGTTGAGTGTTAATTGGATGCATCAAGCTGCAAAGCTAAGGATTTGCAAATCTGATGACCTCCAGCAAGAAGTCAGGATTTTGACTCTGCTACCTCGAAGAATATAGATGGACTTCAAGCCTACAAGACACTGCTCTATATAGGTGGACTTCAAGCCTACAAGACACTGCTCTATATAGGTGGACTTCAAGCCTACAAGACACTGCTCTATATAGGTGGACTTCAAGCCTACAAGACACTGCTCTATATAGGTGGACTTCAAGCCCTACAAGACACTGCTCTATATAGGTGGACTTCAAGCCTACAAGACACTGCTCTATATAGGTGGACTTCAAGCCTACAAGACACTGCTCTATATAGGTGGACTTCAAGCCTACAAGACACTGCTCTATATAGGTGGACTTCAAGCCTACAAGACACTGCTCTATATAGGTGGACTTCAAGCCTACAAGACACTGCTCTATCCCTAGCAGGCTGGATGGTGCATGTTGACCTATGCACTAACCGGCAGGCTTTGTACAGTTCTTTTCGTCAGAGCCATCCCCACAATCTTTTTCTGAAACAAAGAGAAACCAACCAAAGACAAGACATTTGAAGACATTAAAGACACAGAATAGAAGAATTACAGACACAAACTGCACAACATTGAACATACAGCAATGAACATGGACGTGGACTAATGAGAGGGACCCGTGCGCTTCATATAAAACAATGCAAATCAGTCACCAGGTCATAAATAGCCACGGGCAAAAACATACATAAATCATCATATTAACCCATTATGTTATAGCTGGTGTTTACTGACACATGCTCCGAGATCAGAGCTTCTCAAACTGTCTGGAGGCCATCACTGGTGTGGTGCTGCATGCCACCCAAGCTCCCTGGATTTAGAAGGAAGGTGCCCTGGTTCTGAGACATGACGTGTCCCAGCAGAAGAAATGTATGAGAGATGGCGTCATCTTAAAAGGACATGGTCCATGAACAGGAACCTAGAACTTTACTTCTTCCTTGTGTTAAAGAGGTTGGTGCTAAATCACACTAGGGTGTGATGGCATTAGCAGTTGTTACCTTAGCTGGCATGGAGGTGTCCAGGGTGGCAGTGTAAACAATCACTGCCATCAATATAATTGCCAAAATGGTGCTGTCATTGCACCTGCACATAAAGCGCTCAGCGCAGGAACAGATACAGGGTATAAGGTGGATGTCCTGTATCTGAGCTGACCACGTTCAGTGCTGGCGTAGCACATAAGTAAAAGTGCCATCTTAGAAATGATATGGACAGCAGCTTACACCGCTATCCTGGACACTGAGGGGGGCAGGCAGCTCCACGTGGACTAAGGCAAGCCTCTAGGCCAATTAGAAGCTGAAAATGCCATCACAGGCTAGTGTATGGCATTAATGTAATTTACCAGCCAAGTTGCCCACCCGCTTAAGATGGCAGCACATATTAGATTAAGGCTAGCGGAATCTGGCCCTGGGTGGTTGACCATCTAAAGAGTAGGGAGGCCTCCAGACTGTCCCTGATATCACAGAGGAGGATCACAGATAGCTTTAAATCTTGATATAATGTTTTATGCTGGAGACATCTGTGAAGAAGTCAGAACACCTACTGAGGCCTTCATGTGTCTTTTGTACTGGCACAGGATAGCTGAACACTTACCATTATCACAGCGCCAGTTGATGTTGATACAGCGGCCATTGGCGCAGGTGAACTGAGTAAGCGGGAAACAAGTCGGATAGGCTGCCAAAGAAAAATCACAAAAATTAAATCATTTCGAAATTACCTAAACTGAAGATTCCTATGTCCAACCCATGCTGGAATGGCTGCATCATTCTTACAGCACTGAGATCTTTTTTTTCCTTGGTATCCAGACAGATCTAAGCCTATCATGTAGTCGTCCTAAAAAACTAACATGGCAGGGACAAGTATGGCACCACTTCTGTGCTCACGGCAACAAGAGCATTATACCCAATGATGCTACAACTACTTAGAAGTCACAATGCTCGGGTCGTGTTATTTCTGGAAGCACAACATAACAACTGGTGTTCAAAACCCATTTAGGAAGCCATGGGATGCTCAGCGACTACAGACTCATCGGAGTCATACTCTTACCGCAGTAAGTCGCCTCCAAAGCTGTGAAGTTTACTCAGGAGACAGTGGTGTCACATAAATCTAATAAAGCTGCACCGTGGATGTCATGTATTAAAATATCAAAGAGGATCTAATGAAATCAGAGACGGCGTGCCAAGTGGAAATCTACAGAGAGCTAAGGCCCAAAGCCTTTGTATCAGACAAAGTCTCAGGTATTTAGTAGGTCGTGGATGCGCAGAAGAAAATACCTTTGCTGCAATAACTACCACTCTCATTATATACAGACTTCTAACCAAGGTCTATAAAATATTCCTACCCCAGGACTGCAACTGAACTTTACATACTGTTTGTGCTAGAAATATGCTTTAGGTCCCACATGCCGTTGTGCAATTGCCTATAAGTGAGCACTCTTACAACAGAAAGTAGCTACCCACTGTGGATAATTCCTACTTGTTTGGAAGGTCCCTTCAAAATAAACCCGTCACAAAGTGTCTCCCTGCCGGAACCCGCAGCAATCAGGTATAATCTGAGGGGCAGTAAGATTTCCCTGCAGCGCCACCACAGGGCAACTTAAACATTACACAATATCCGTTCAGATTATGGGTTACCAACGTAATGCAGGACAGGATGGATCCTCCAGGGCGATAGACCCTCTTAGTAAAAGCTTCACACTCTGGTCACCAGACTCCACTTTATTAATTCAGAATTCCCAAATAGGACACATGAAAATAATTTTTAAAGAGGAGCTGTCACCTCTCCTGACATGTCTGTTTTAGTAACTATATGCATTTTCCATGTAATAACAATTTTGGAAAATCTATTCTGTGGATGTTGTGCCACTCTTTTTTTATTCCTGCTGGGATTTACGAATTACTAGCAGTTAACAATGAAGGTCCAGCAGTGCGCTAACTAGTTGGGGGGTGTCCTTGCACAGTCTGACACTGGCAGCTCTGATTAGATAGCGTCAGACTGTGCGGTTAACACCCAGCTGGACCTTCATTACAGACTGCCATTAAGTCATTCATAACTTCTAGAAGGAGTAATAGCACATCACAGAGTCATAAAGGGAACCTGTCACCAAGAAAATGCAGTGTAATCTGCAAGCACCATGTTAAAGATCAGGAGGAGCTGAGCAGATTGATCTATTATGGGAAAAGATTTAGTAAAAGTTGTGTTTTTATTCATTTGATTTCCTGCTCATTCTGGGCTGTGAAGTCCAGGAGGTGGTCCTATCAGTGATTGACAGCATCCCTTTATGACTGTGCGTACAGATAGCTGTCAATCACTGATAGGACCGCCTCCTGGACTTCACAGCCCAGAATGAGCAGGAAATCAAATGAATAAAAACATAACTTTTACTACAACTTTTCCTATAAAACTATAGATCAATCTGCTCAGCTCATCCTGCTCTACAAAATGCTGCCTTCAGCTCAAACATCATGTTCAATGTGACAGGTTCCCTTTAAGAATATATGCTCCAGAATTGTTATTATAAGGGGGATGCAATTAGTTACAAGAACAGACATGTCAGGATTACAGGTCCTGTTTAGCTTGACAACCCCTTTACTAATTACAAACCAACAACCATGCCTAACTAAACAGTTTAGCAAGTGTTCTGCTCGTTCATCGGCGGCACCTTTACACAAACATTTGTCCCTGAATCGGGCAGTGTAAACCTGCGATTAGTTCTTGGGTGCCCACCTCTGGCCTAATCCCACCTTTAGTCTGTTACAATCGTGAAGAATGCTCCAGTGTACTGTGCTATACTACGAGAGGGGAGTGGATACATTGTGGGGAACACATCCATAAAAAAACACTGAACACCATCTTAAAAGGGATTCTGTCAGCAGGATATGGGGTATAGAGATAATCACATCTATGTATTACTCTCTGCGTTGTAATTCCAACTATACTATTCTTAATTCTATCAGAGCAGTAGTTTCTTTAAAAAATCGTTTTAATTCATATGTTAATTACTCACATAAGGAGCCCAAGGGGCTGTGTCCCCGGCCGTAGGAGGCCAGCTGTGCCGAATATTTTGGAGCCTCCTGCTAATTATTCACCCCCCTTTAGTGCTCTGGTCTCCTCTGGCTGCGGTGTAATCTCGCGCCGTCACATGCGCATTTAATCCGATGAGGCCACGGCCAGGATGCCGCACGGGTGAAAACTCATGTCTCTACGGCGCATGCGCGAGATTACACCGCAGCCAGAGAAGACCAGAGCACTAAAGGGGAGTGAATAATTAGCAGGAGGGCGGTGCTGGGCTCCAAAATATTCGGCGCAGCTGGGCTCCAACGGCCGGGGACACAGCCCCTTGGGCTCCTTAAGTAACTAATTAACATATGAATTAAAACAATTTTTTAAAGAAACTACTGCTCTGATAGAATTAAGAATAGTATAGTTGGAATTCCAACGCAGAGAGTAATACATAGATGTGAATCTCTCTATACCCCATATCCTGCTGACAGAATCCCTTTAAGCACTTCCAGAATACAGATAAACCCTTCAAATGTTTTCATCCCTATTTAGCAGCTCGGATAAGATAGTAAATTGCACACGGACATCGGTTTTCTATGGTAAATAATGGGGAATTACTTTACTAGACTTCTCAGCTATCCAACAAGTGAGTGAACTCGTGATTCTGGTGAAGTTTCAATGGGGCCAGTTTAAGGGAATAAAAGAATAAGACAAAATCCCACAGAAAAACGACATTAACATGACAAAAAGCCCCTCAGCACAAAGTCTCACAATGAGGGAAGAGCGGCATCAGCATCATATAATGTCACCTCCCCATGACAAAAGAAAACTACTTTATTATAAATAGACTGAAAAAAACAGGGATTATAAGAATGGCCTGTGATGCAAAGCTTTATAAGACACAGGCTGAGCTTGTCTCCACAAGACCTTCTGTGGTTACCAATTTTCTTCTGAATCAGCTCAGTGGCAAACATCTAAAGCTTGTTTTTGTCTGGTTTAGATTTAGAGTTTTTTCCCCACATCTACTCCAATGTATGGAGCTCCTGGGTTATCCATCATTCTCTAGAACAGGGATGCTTCAGCTGGAGGGCCGCAGGTTGGGCATCCCTGCTCTAGAACATGACACCTGCGTGGAATTGAGACAAGTTACTCCATTGGCATACCCAGTTGCCTAACTTAGAAAAAAACCTGACTTTTCTGTTTTTGTCATGTTAGGTTTAGAGGTTTTTTTTTTTTTTTTTAATATGTTGGAGAAGCAATAACTTACCACATGAAGAGGATTCATCGGAACGATCACCACAGTCATCGTCTAAATCACAAGTCCAAGAAGTTGGGATACAACGACCGCTAGCACAGGAGAACTGGTTAGGAGGGCAGGTACGGGCTGTAAGGCAGAAGGTGGGTGAATGTCGGTGAAGAGGAACCAGTGAGGGAACAAGGATGACATAGCCCTATTGAATCAATAGAGGCGTTCAGATACGATCATGTTTACATGACATATTCACCTGAACATGTAGAGTTGGATTCATCTTCTCCATTGCCACAGTCATTGTCGCCGTCACATAGCCAGCGGTTGGGGATGCATCTGTTATTCTCACACTTGAATCGATCTGATGGACAAGTGTGTTGATCTAGATAAAGACAAGACCGTTTTTAAGAAAATACTGCAGATGTCTGAACGTTCTGTCGAAGCCAGGCAGATGTGGGAGCATTCAATGGAAAGAACTAAATCATCATTCAAAAAAAAAAAAAAAAAAAAAGAGGATGAGTAGCAAATACTGGATTTGCTCATTGTGAAACCACAATGGTTTGTGTCCTGCAAGATACAGGTGATTATTAAAAAAATATATATATATTCCTTTCACCTGCTGGTCTTATCTTACCAAACATGTAAAGGCCCTCATACACATAAGTGAATTTTCAGGAGGATCAGATGACAGTCTTACTACTCTCCCCCAACAGGTGATATTGGGGACAGAATGATCAGGTGAATTGCATTTTTTTGGCCAATCCTTTTCTTCACCTGGGAGATAAGAGGCCACCATAGTTGTCTGGCAGCAGCGTTCTCCACTCTCTTCCACATATAGTGGAGTCAGGAGGGATAAGACCACTTTGAAGGTGTTTGAGTACCTTAACCAGCGAGATCTCCCATTATCAGTGTGAAGAAGGATACAAGAAACATTATTGCACATTAACATGACTGCCATATCCATAGGTGGTGGAGATTTAAAGGGTTCTACAGCTAAATATATTTATGAACTGTCCTCTGTATAGGTCATCAATACCAAATCGGTGGAGGTCTGACATCCAGCGCCCCATGGCAGCTCTGTAC
Organism: Rhinella marina; assembly: GCA_900303285.1. Classification (NCBI taxonomy): domain Eukaryota; kingdom Metazoa; phylum Chordata; class Amphibia; order Anura; family Bufonidae; genus Rhinella; species Rhinella marina. The sequence continues at coordinate 134,172 of ONZH01002335.1, forward strand.
GCTGTGCAGTGGCTGTATAGGAGTACAGCAGCTCAGCTCCCACTCAAGTGAATGCCAACGCCAGGAGCTACATGATGTACACAGCCGATGTTGTCACAGCAGCCAGGAAAAGCAGATTGGTGAGGGTGCCAGGTGTCGGATCCCCACCAATCTGATACTGCTGACCTATACAGAGGATAGGTGATCAATATCTATTCCCCAAACAACCTTTTTAAAGATGTTGTCCCCTGAGCACAACCTCTGTCAATACCCCCCACATACCTGCTGACGGGGGCAACATGAGGGACTGTTATATTTTTCATTCACCATTATTATTAGATATTATATAGTACTTTTTCTGGACATAAATAACCCCTCAATAAACATACAGAAGTGCATTAGAAAATGTCCAGTAACGTATAGAGGAACGTCATCTGTAAACAATGTATAAGAAGCATGCAACGAGGCGGAAGCCCAACCAATGTGTCTCATAGCGGAAGGGAAAGATAAAGGAAAATAAGTAAGAAACTAAGGTGATGGTTCCTTTCCATTTATGCCCTGGGAAATACTTTTTCATCTCCACTACTTTAAGTTTATTATATTCACAGCACAGAAAAGATAGTAATCTTCCCCAAGTAGGAGATTTAATTGCTACAATGTGCACACTCTGTGCGGACAACCTTTGCAGTGGCATCTACGTCTGCAACAGCAATTAAGAGCCTAATGTGCTTGTAGAGCGCCAGATAATTTCACCCGGAGGGACAAGTGTGCCATTAAGACAGAAAATTACAGATAACTGTTCTTATAGTCGAGGTATCAATAACATTCCAGGTGCCACAGCTCAAAAGTCCTTAAACTCAAAGCTGTTGTGCTGAACCAAATTACAGGCACACACGCCTCATAGCGATTGTGAAGTAAGTTCTGCTGGGTTCAATATGAAAGAAAGCTTTCATCTCCTATTTGTTTTATCCTATTTTCTTCGATCAATTATTGTCATGCCACAGATGAAATTACACCCATCAGCCATGATATTCTTAGTACAGTAGACCCTCCCTTGGTGGTGCCTGAAGGCGTGGACTCCACAAGACCTCTACAGGTGTCCTGTGCCAATGACATTTGCAGAAGATCCTATAATCCTAGAAATTGTGAGACATGGACTACTTTCCTACTTTCTAGCATATTCAACAAATGTTCATTTGGATTGAGATCTGGGGAATTTGAAGGCCAAGTCACCCCCTTAAACCTTGTCATGTCCCTTAACCAGTTCCCGACCCGATCATTTATCCCACTTCTTGATCAGACATATGGGATGTTTGGGGTGGGGTTAGCAGTTGTGTTTATAATATATATATAAATAATATTTTTTTTTACACTTTGTGCCCCCCATAGGGTCATACAAGTCATTTAGCTTAATTTTTTTTTTTTATCACTGGATTATAGCCCCGAGAGAGGTTGAACATACTTGTACAACCTCACTACAAAGCTGATGTGGGTCTGCTAAGACCCAGGCAGCTCCACAGACTCCTAGCTCCTGGAGATCATGTGATTGCTGGGACCAGCGCAGGAAGTAGCATTGCTGATCCCTGTATATATGCTCATTTAGTGTATAAAGCGAGGAGGAAAGCGGGGGGTGGGGATTGTGTACGATCCTTGCCTTCTCTATGGAGAGACCTACTGTCACTGATAGCAAGCTCCCGGCTCCCACAGCTTCACTATTAGCACGCAGTTGCGATGTCTGCATCCGTGCAGAGATATATGCCAACCGCCTGAATATCTACAGTCAACAGGTGGTCAGCAAGGGGGTTAAACTATTCCTGATAAATATTGCAATGGAGCTAGAACATTATCTTGATGAAAAAAGCAACTACAATTAGGGAATATCATAGCATGAATGTGTGTATTGGTCTGTATTATGTTTAGGTAGGTGGTACGCATTGCCTAGACCATCACTTTTTGTCTTTTTCTCGTAGTGCATCCCGGTGCCATCTCCTCACAAGGTAATCATTGCACATGCACACTGCTGTCCACTTGATGTAAAATGATTCCTCAAAGCAGAACCCCTTCTTCTATTGTTCTATGTTCTGAGGCCTCATGCACATGTTCCGTCTGCACCCGTTCCGTTTTTACGGTCCGTTTTTTTCAATCCGTTTTTTATCCATTTTTCATCCGTTAAAGCGGACTGCCATCCGTTTAAACGGATCCGTTTTTCATCCGTTTTCCATCCGTTTAAACAGATCCGTTTTTTTTTATTTAGGTTGGTTCTGACTGGTTCTGTGTCTCCAAGCAACCTATCCGTGAAAACGGATGGAAAACGGATACATACCCGTTTCCATCCGTTTTCACGGACGCTCCTATAGAGTTCAATGGAGCCATCCGGCACGTTTAAACGGATGAAAATGGGACATGCACCAGTGAAAAAGGATCTGAAAAACGGAACGGACAGGCATCCGTGAAAAAACGGATGCCTGTCCGTCACCCATACAAGTGAATGGGTCCGTTTTTTCTATCCTTTTTAAGGATCCTGAAAAAAAGGATAGAAAGCGGAACGTGTGCATGAGGCCTGATGCTCACAAGCCCACTGTAGGTGCTTTCAGCAGTGGACATGACTCAACAAGGACATGACCCAACCTTCTATTTTACAGATGTTTTGATCCAGGTGTCTCGGTCTTGTCAAAACTGCCAAGATCCAAACGCTTTATGAACTGACTGTTCATTTGCTGCCTAATATATCTCATCATTGACAGATGTCATGGTCATGAGACAATCAATGTTATTCACATCACCTGTCAGTGGTTTTCAGTGCCGAGTGGTGCATACTGGTCCAGGGTGCAACCTTCTCCATCTATCACATCAGCCAAGAAAGCAAAGTGTTGTGCCTTCTTTGTGGCCGATATGTTAAGAGTAGAGCAGAACCACTCTTGCTAGTACTAAATTCTGAGAGCCAGGAGTTCAAAATGTTCTGTTGCCTGTGAGAAGCATTCTAGTACAAGTAGTGTGAAGCCATCATAAGTGACACCCGAAGGAAGTGCAATGCCTGACTATAGATGTCACATCTGAACTATCTTAGATACAGTGAGAAAAAAAATTGCAGAAACGGACCACTTTTTTTGCATTAATAAGCATGGCACCATAATAAGTATCTATCAGCATTTCCTTGAGAGAAATACCCCTAAAAATGCTGAAGGTCTAAGATCTTGTTATTGAATGCATATCATAGTTGAAGACATGCTACCACTACCAATGGCTACTTACGGCATAGATCAGGAGCTTCGTCACTGTTGTCTAGACAATCATTGTCTCCATCACACTTCCAGCGTTCCTGGATACAGCGGCTGTTCTTGCAGGCAAACTCCCCAGGCTGACATTGAGGAGGAGGGATGTATGATGGATTGGCTTGAAAAAGAATAAAAGATAGGTATGTCAACCCTGCAGCTTGCTTATTGAAATAAGAATCCAACTTAGAGGAACCTAATTAAAATCTGGAGATACAAGTCTTTACTATGTAATTTGTTCACGGAATAAATGAAATGCTGATTGTACGTGTTCAGGTTCATGTCCACATCTGCAGCAGAGATCACTAATGATATTGTACAATCCTGACATTAAGCAGTAGGGACTAGATTATTCTTCATATTGAATAAACAGGTTTTCCAGGATTAGAATATTAATGGCCTATTCTTATTATAGGTCATCAATATCAGATCGGCGCAGGATCTGTCCCTTGTCCCCCCCCACCGATCAGCTGTTTGAAGGGGACAAGACACTCATGTGAGTGCTGCAATTTTGTCACTATATACCGGTACACCATACGTACAATAGCCACATGGCAGCGTATTGCAGCTCTGTCCTATTTACTATGAACACCTTTGCAGCAATTTTTTATGATTGCATTTTACTCATTGTGGGCTAAAAATCTGCAGAGTATCTCATTTTCAGTTTCCCACTGAGCCATCATGTTGCTGTTCTTACTGTTCCATGTGTAGCCCTTGTTGCTGGATGTATATCCATTATCTCTGAATCCCTGACAGCTCATTATAGCTACAGTCTTATAAAACCAAAAAGAATATGGCTGTTTATAAGCTGTCAGGAATTCAGAGATAGTGGCTATACATCCAGCCCTCAGAACACCAACCTGACAGCTCAATGTGAAACTAAAAATAAGAAAATCTGCAGATAGTCTGAACCTTTAGGCCCCATTCACACGACCTGCGACCGTGTGAATGGGGCCGCATCTATTCCGCAATATTGCAGCCCCATTCACCTCTATGGGAGCGGGAAGCCGCGGCACGGAGCTAGCTCCATGCCGCGGCTCATATGAAGCATGTCCTATACTTGTCCACATGCACGGACAAGTATAGGCATTTTGAATGGGGCGCCCGGCTGTGTGTTCCGAGCGGTGCGGAACACACGCCGGACGTCAGATGTAGCATTGCGGGTCCGCATTATCGCGGACCCGCAATATTACAGCCGTCTGAATGGGGCCTAACCATACAGGAAAAAAAACTCTTGAAAATATTTCATAAAGACCAATTGAAAAAAAGTACCATATATATAGCCCAAAATTAGTAAAATGCAATAATAAAAAAAATGCTCCTGAAAGTGTTCATAGACTTCAATGGCTTTCATTGTTGGACCAAGGTAAACGAATGAAGAGGCTGCATCGCTCACGCTGAGGCCCCTTCAAACATCTAATAAATAGGGGTTCCAAAAGTTGGATCTCCCAACGACCTTATACCCTAAGAATAGGCCATCAATAAGCCAATCCCAGAAAACATTTTTTCATTTATTTCTAGACAAAAACATTTATGAACATATGAAAAAAATATACTAACAATAAAAGTTGCATTCTCTACAAAACTTGCGAGCAAAACCATGATTTTTGTTCCTGAACAGATCCTGACACAATCCATATTGTTCGTGTGAAAGAGGCCTTTGGTTTAGCAGATAAATGGAGAAATATTAATAAGATGAAATGAGAGTCAGGTGTTTTCATTCAATAAGATGACAATCAGGTGTGACCTGTCTTATTTAAAGGGAACCTGCCAGGTTCAATATGGTGTCTGATCTGCAGACACCCTGATCAATGTGATAGGTTCCCTTTAAAAAACTGGGATCTATCAAAGTCTAATCTTTACAACATGTCAGTGGAAGTGTATCATGACATGAACAAAGGAGATTTCTGAGGATCTCTGAAGACGACTGTTGATGCTCATCAGGCTGGAAAAGATTACTAAACCAGCTCTAAAGAGTTTGAACTCCAACAATCCATAGACAGATCATTTACAAACGAAGGAAATTTAAGACCATTATGTCGGTGTTCTCCAAAAAGAACATTGCTGCCTGTCTGCAGTTTGCTGAAGATCACCTGCACAAGCCAGAAGGATACTAGAACAATGTTTTGTGGACAGATGAGACCAATATAGAACCTTTTGGTTTAAATGAGAAGAAAAAAAAACTGCTTTCTAAAATCAAAACTTCATCCTGTCCGTGAAACACGGTGGTGGTAGTAGGGTTGTCACAATACCAAAATTTTGATTCAATTTCGATACCAAGAAAAAGTATTGCGATACTCGATACCATGCCGAAAAAATAAAACACCCAAAAATCTGTGTGCCCCCATCAGACCTCAGATCAGCCCACTGTGCCCCCATCAGACCTCACATCAGCCCACTGTGCCCCCATCAGACCTCACATCAGCCCACTGTGTTCCCATCAGACCTCACATCAGCCCACTGTGTTCCTCACCCCATCAGCCCACTGCCCCTCAGACCTCACATCAGCCCACTGTGCCCCCATCAGACCTCACATCAGCCCCACTGTGCCCACATCAGACCTCACAACAGCCTACTGTGCCCCCATCAGACCTAAGATCAGCCCAGTGTGGCCCCCATCAGACCTCAGATCAGCCCACTGTGCCCCCATCAGACCTCAGATCAGCCCACTGTGCCCCCATCAGACCTCAGATCAGCCCATTGTGCCCCCATCAGACCTCACATCAGCCTACTGTGACCCCATCAGACCTCACATCAGCCCACTGTGCCCCCATCAGACCTTAGATCAGCTCACTGTGCCCACATCAGACCTCAGATCAGCCCATTGTGCCCCCATCAGACCACAGATCAGCGCATTGTGCCCCATCAGACCTCACATCAGCCTACACTGACCCCATCAGACCTAACATCAGGCCAGTGTGCCTCAATCAGACCTCAGATCAGCCCACTGTGCCCCCATCAGACCTCAGATCAGCCCACTGTGTCCCCATCAGACCTCAGATCAGCCCACTGTGACCCCATCAGACCTCACATCAGCCTACTGTGCCCCCATCAGACCTCAGATCGGCTCACTCTGCCCCCATCAGAATAAAATAAAAAAACTCTCTTACCTCTCCTGCGCCGTGGCTTCGCTCCGGGTCCGGCGCTCCTCTGTCTGCTACTCCCGGCGCTGCACTGTCAAGTGACTGTGTGCAGCGTCAGGTCAGAGTGCGCGCACTACGTCCTGATGCTGTACACGGTCAGGACAGTGTAGCGCGGGCAGAGAAGACAGAGGAGCGCCGGACCGGGAGCAGAGCCGCGGCGCAGGAGAGGTAAGAGAGTTTTTTATTTTATCTGCCTGAAAAAGTATCGCAAAAGAGAAAATCCCGGTACCGAATTGATACTGGTATAAAAGTATCAACTCAGTATCGAAATATCGATACCCACGATAACCCTAGGTGGTAGTATCGTGGTTTGGGCCTGTTTTGTTGCATCTGGGCCAAACGGCTTGGCATCATTGATGGGACAGTGAATTCTGAATTATACCAGTAAATTCTAAAGGAAAATGTCAGGACATCAGTCTGGGAGCTGAATATACCACACTATGGTTAAAGAAGAATAAAAAAGTTTTATATTGGCCAAGTCAAAGTCCTGAACTTAATCAAATAGAAATGTTGTAGATGGACCTGAAATGAGCAGTTCATGGAGGAAACCATCAACATAACAGAGTTGACGATGTTTTGTAAAAAGGGCTAAAATTTCTCTAATTCGATGTTCAGGACTAAATAATTATCGGAAACTTTTAGCTGCGGTTATTGCTGCACAAGGGGGCCACACAAGGTACTGAAAAGCGAAGATTGACGTTCTTTTGCATGGTTGGCACATAACAGGTAGGAAATAGTGTTAGGTTCCCGTCCTACAGAGATCACCTTGACGATTTGGTGGACGGGCCCAGATAATTTTGTACAAAATATATTTGCCAAGAATCTCTAATTTACTAAACAAGCATAGCATTAGCTCCAGAATACCTCATATCTCTATGGCATTTTGTGCTTTATCTGGTTGGCAGTGTGCCGTTGCATTGTATGTATTTTTCTTTCCTTGTGCATTTAGCCATAGCACCGTGCACCTGTGCACTGGGATGTGCTGACTGAAATTCCTCTTTTTTTCTTTGTAAGTTTGTACTGGAGGTGTGGCTACTCCATTTGGTCATGCACTCCTGACTAGCCCCATCTACCCCATAGGCTGATTTTAATTAGTGTAACTATAAAGCCGAGTGGACTTGGCATGCATGTTGGTACCTGCATCCCTGAACTAGTGGAGGCCTTTGAAGCACCAGAATTGACAAAAGGCAGAGTAGATCCAACATGCATGTGGAACCAACACCCCCTGATTATACGGAAGCCAAGGTTGGCACATAACAGGTAGGAAATAGTGTTAGGTTCCCGTCCTACAGAGATCACCTTGACGATTTGGTGGACGGGATTTCTAATTTACTAAACAAGCATAGTATTAGCTCCAGAATACTTCATATCACTATGACATTTTGTGCTTTATCTGGTTAGCAGTGTGCCGTTGCATTGTATGTATTTTCCTTTCCTTGTGCATTTAGCCATAGCAACGTGCACCTGTGCACTGGGATGTGCTGACTGAAATCCCCTTTTTTTCTTTTGCATTTCACAGACATGCGACATGGGATCATTTTCCTTAATAAATAAATGACCATGTCTAATATTTTTTACTCATTTGTCCGATTTGTTTAACTTTATCTACTTTTAGGACTTGTGTGAAAATCTGATGTAGATTTAAGTCAAACACATGCAGAAATATGGAAAATCCTGAAGGGTTCACAAACTTTCACGCACCAAGCATTGTCTATTTACTGGTTTCACAAAGTAAGAAAACGGGTGTCAACCCTTCTGTAGAAAGCATTCAAGTGGAACATCATCTCCTTTGACTTTTTTCTCAGGAAAATCAGTAAGGTGCCTCTTTCCAATCACGCAAAAACGAATGTACAATATTATACCTCTGAAATGCACCATCTGCTGAATCAATAACAGGCGGCAATGCCTGGTGTTCACAAGCTTATATTTATGCATCTGGGTCAGTGCAAAATGAAAGGCTTCGCTTGAATTGGTGGCCACAGTTCAGTCAGACGCTTTCAAACTATTCCAAGACATCACTGACAGCTATGGCCGCATTCTTAAGAATTGTGGTCTGGCGGAATAAATTCAGGGCTATTTGAGCCAAGGAGGATTCTCCGTATAACAGAGGAGACCATTAAATTGCAAAAGAAAACAAAAAAAAGAAAACGAGTGTGATTGGAATGAATCGAATATAATTTTGGAGGCAATCTTAAAATTATAGAGGACCTGTTGGTTTTCCTGACATGTCCGTTATAGTAAATACTTGCATTCCCAATGTAATAAGAATTCTGGAGCACCTATTCTTAGGACTGTGTTGTGCCATTACTCTGTTATTCGTCCTGGAAATGAATGTATCCATTAACAACTGGGAATGACCATTGCACTTGTCAGACAAGGAGGAGGAGAATAACACACAGTTGTCAATTTATTCATACACTTTCAGGAGGAACAGCACAATACAGAGTTCTAAGAAAAGATGACTTTGCTGGGAATGAAAATTTACTGAGGCTACTTTCACACCAGCGTTAATATTTTCTAGTATTGAGATCTGTCACAGGGTCTCAATACCAGGAAAAAAGGCTTCCATTTTGTACCCATTAATTGTCAATGGGGACAAAACGTATCTGAACAGAACAGAGTGCTCCAAAATACATTCCATTCCGTTCTCATACCGGAGAGCAGCATGCTGCAGTTTGCTTTCCATCCTGGGATGCGGAGCAAGATGGATCTGTCATGACCCACAATGCAAGTCAATGGGAAGGATCCGTTTTTTTCTGACACAATCTCACAAAATAGAAAACAGATCTGTCCCCCATTGACTTTCAGTGGAGTTCATGACGGATCCGTCTTGGCCATGTTAAAGATAATACAACCGGATCCGTTCTTAACAGATGCAGATGGTTGTATTATCAGTAAAGGAAGCGTTTTTTGCTGAACCCTGCCGGATCCAGCAAACACGCTAGTGTGAAAGTAGCCTAAACCAGGCGCTACCAGTCCTCTTTAAAAGTAGTTGTCTCGGAAAGACAACCCCGACCTCCTGCCTCGCCACTGCATAGGATAAGTAGTATTTCATACTGGCTATTTAAATAAATGGCAGACTAAGTAATACATAGACAGGCTGGCTGGGTCTGCAAGAGTGGAGGCACTCCTCAGGTGGCCATACATATAGGTCAGCTGGAATTGCGGCAATTTTTTTGAAAAAAATAGTGCAAACAATCATTTGCCATGACAGACTCTTGTCTGCTGAAAATGTAATCCGACATGCTGGAAAATTTCGGTCATTCATCAGTCGAAACTGCATGTTGATGGCATGATCGGCTGAATTTAGCCGATCACTTGACATTGTGCTCAAGCACCAGCGAGTCACTTTTTATAAAAAAAAAAATAAAACATTTAAAAAATGACTCCCTGGTCAGCCAGCTTAGTTGGTAGAATCATTAGTACATACAACCCCATGGATCAATGAGGCCGATCATTACCTCAAACAAGCTTTGTGCTGGCCATATGCATGAGATAAAAGTTGGCCAGAATGGTAAATTTTTGCTACTTCGACGGCCTTGTCATTTCAAAAAGTTGCGTTAATGATCAGTTGCAACTGCCGACAGCAGACTCTTGCCTGACAAAAATGTAATTGTCATGCTGGAAAATTTCAGCCTCTGTCAGCCGAAAGTGCATGCTTATGGCATAACTGGCCAGATTTGGCTGATCATTTCCCACTGTGCTCTAAGACGAGAGTCTTTAAAGAAAAAAAAAAAAAAAATTAAAACCCCTTCCCCCACAGCTGATCATTGTCTCAAATGCATGGCCGGCTTCAGGCTTAGGCTTTTGTCCTGGCTTTTAGAAGGTTCGCCATCTAGGACGTCCATATACTCTGCTTAAGGGTTCATAAACTTTCAAAATGACATAGTGACAAATCAAAAATTTTCATTGGTGGAGATGTGAGTGCGGAGCCTGTGCCGACTGCTGGAAGGAGGAGAGAGAAGTGCTCATATAGTGCACTCTCTCCTCACTGTAGGAGATAGACCCAATAGAAAGTCTAGAGGCCAGCTCAATTCAGACTCCTGTGGCGAGAAGAAAATGCACTTTATGAGCTCTTCTCATTGATCATTCTAGCCGCAGGGTTGGACCTTCACCGATCAAAACCTTGAGTGTCACTTTAAGGCCCCGTTCAGACGGCCGTATTTTTGTGGATCCGCATTACTGCGGACCCGCAAAAATACGGGGGCTGCCCGGCGTGTGTTCCACAGCGCTCGGAACACACGCCCGGTGGCCCCATTGAAAATGCCTATACTATACTATATAGGACATGTTCTATCTTTTCTTGCTGAGCCGCAGCTCAGCAAGATAGCGTGCCGCCCATAGAGGTGAATGGGCCTGCCCCTATTCCGCAAATTTGCGGAATAGGTGCGGACCCGTTCACACGGCCCTAAAAAGTGTGAGCACCAGAGAATAAAGAGAATGAAGCTTTACCTTTACAGGTGACATTGTCCCCATCCAGAATCTGGTCTTCAGCACAAGCACACTGTCTGCCCCCAGGCACTGCCAAGCAAAGGCTACTACATCCGCCATTATTTACACGGCAAGCATTGGAGCCCACTTTAAAAACAAGAGAATAAAAAAATAACTTTTAGCGATGAAATTAAGCAATAAATAATAAAAATCATTGGGGAGAAGAAAAAAAAGACCATTAATTAAAAATAAAGACATACAATAAGTGAAAATTCCCCTCTTCTCTGACAACTGTGACGGCTATGAAACTCAAAGGCACAAATTAAAGGCATGAAGACTAACTACACTAAGCTTTAACAGCTCTCAGTAGTATAGTCTGCGGATATTTCCCATGGAGCTTGTGTTTATGAAACTGAATTAAACGGTTAGCCAAAAACAGAACGCTCAAAATGAGAACAAAAATTCTGTGCGCTAAAAACAAGCAAAAGGGAGAAAACAGATTTTAGAATCCAAATGATGGCCCTAAATTACTCATGAAGTTTATACTGTACAAATCGAAAGCTCCCAAGGGGAAGGTGTGGCCTATTTTTTTCATAATTAAAACCAGATAGTGTTACATATTTTATTTTTATAATCTGTTTTCTGACTGTAGATTTTTTTTGTATTCGGTTTTATGTACGTGACTATGTGGGCAGCCATCTTGCCTGACATGCTCTTAACAGAATTAAGAGATAGGCTTTACAGCAGCCACGTGGACCATAGGCACCAAACACATGAGATGTCCAGTGATGTCTATGGGAGAGTTTTCTAGGCATGTTCTGTGACTTGTGCAGAAGTCATTGTGCAGGGAAGGGGAGTGGATAAGCTGTGAGATCACCTAATGTGAATAATGGATTGTTTGTGACCTATACAGAGAGATTCCCTTTCATTGTATTCCGGCTTGTGATAAGGAGAGGACTGCTGAAAAGTAATATTATATTTATTTATTTATTTATTATATATATATATATATATATATATATATACACACATACACATACACACACATACAATGTAACGGCACACTGTTAACCAGATAAAGCACAAAATGCCATAGAGATATAAAGTATTCTGGAGCTAATGCTATGCTTGTTTGGTAAATTAGAGATTCTTGCCAAATATATTTTGTACTAAATTATCTGAGCCCATCCAACAAATCGTCAAGGTGATCTCTGTAGAACGGGAACCTAACACTATTTCCTACCCGTTATGTGCCAACCTTGGCTTCCGTATAATCAGGGGATGTTTGGTTCCACATGCATGCTGGATCCACTCTGCCTTTTGCCATTTCTGGTGCTTCAAAGGCCTCCGCTAATACAGGGATGCAGGTACCAAGCATGCATGCCAAGTCCACTCGGCTTTATAGTTACACTAGTTAAAATCAGCTCCAGAATACTTCATATCTCTATGGCATTTTGTGCTTTATCTGGTTGGCAGTGTGCAGTTGCATTGTATGTATTTTCCTTTTCATTGCAATCAGCCATAGCAACGTGCACCTGCGCATTGGGATGTGCTGACTGAAAACCCTATATATATATATACACATACATACATACATACACACACAAATAATGACATGGAAATTTTGAAATAACCCATGTTTGACATAACTGCTTTAAACAATAGGCCATTTTATGATAACATGGCCCCTTTAATTTTAAGGAAAGTAGAAATTAGATATCAAGATATAAACATATGCATGTATTAGTAAATGCACAAAAACAAAAGGCGTAGGGGGAACACTCAAATCCAGACTGGTCAAGAACAATGCTGGGTCTGAGGGGCTATGACAAAGTACACCATTCACTTCACACTGCACAGCACTTTCACTGTCCGCGTGGCACAGTCCAATGACTCCTCCGCACTGTGGACAATGCTGAATAGTATTGTTAGGTCTACCAATACTATCGGTTTACTATCAATCATCTCAAGATAAGAGACTCCTTACACTACAGTAGAAGCACAAGTTAAGGCTGTGTTAGACAGGCCAATTGTCGCAGGAACGCTTGTGAGTGATGATCTGGCAGTGTAATACTGCCGCTGATTACCCGATGAACAAGCAAACGTTTATTCATCAGGCAATCGGAATCTTTCGGCATGCTTAAAAAAATCCTCGTTTGCTGGTGGCAGATTGTGCTACTGGCAAAAAACTAGACAGCATGGGGATGAGCAATGGCATAACGATCACTCCTCTCCATGCTCTGGAGATCTCCAAGAGATCGTTGTATGTAATGGCAGCGGTCAACTCGGCTAACAAGCAGGTGATTGCTGGGAAGGAACGATTCCCTCCCGATAATGTAATACAGGCTTACTGTAAAACAAACATTAGTCTAGGTAGGACACACTCACCCTGCTGCTGCTGAGCATCGTACATTCGGATTTCAAAGATTGGTGGTCTCTCGTTCCTCAGTAAAGTGACTGTTTTTGTAGCTTGATCTAACCGGTAGATGCTACCGCTCCTGTACTCTGTCCAGAAGAGGAAGTTACCATAGTGGCACAGACCAAAAGCATGATTAAGCTCTGGACCTTCATATACAGCCTAAAAGGAAAACAACAAGCATTTCCATCTCCCATAGAAGAAAGATTAGTAAAAAAAAACGGAGGGTCAAATAAATAACGGCGCATCATTCTCTCTGACATAGATACGGAAACTGGATACAGAAAAGGGAATGTGATGCAAAAAGACTCAGTGGCCCTTCCTCTGGATAATGCAACGTTTCACTGCATTTTCCTAATCCCGTAGTGACCGGCACATTTTGCACATTAATAATCAATTTTGTTTTTCTTTTTTTTGTGGTTACATACATTCCAAGACCTATTTTTTTCCATCAATGTATCCATATGAGGGCTTGTTTTTTTGTTGGACAAGTTTTATTTTTTAAGGCCACCATTATGAGGTACCCATAGGTCAAGTTTTATTAACTCTTTCTGGGAAGAAATTTAAAAAACAAAAAAAAAAAAACCATAAAACTTTTGTGACTTTTTTGATGATCGTCTGGGTCAGTACGATTACAGCGATATCAAATACTGTAGGTATATACCAGTATATATTTTTTAAGTTTGACTACTTTTACACTATAAAAACCCTTAAAAAAAATCTCAAGACCCAACTTTTTCAATTTTCTTTTGAGACAACTGCACAGGGGGCTTGATTTTTGTGACGCTACTTGTAGTTTTCATTGGTATCATTTTGATGTATGAGACATTTTGATCGCTTTTAATTCTGTTTTTTTCAGTGTCGGATCCACAGAAAAACAGCAATTTTGACATTGTTTTGAGGGGTTTTTTTTACGGCATTCACTGGGGTTCAGATCAATACAGATGTACTAAAATAAAATATGTTGAGGCTTTTTTTATTTGTTTTCACCCCTCCCCACCCTTTTTTGTCAGGAAAATTTTTTTTGTAACTTGGAGATTTTTTTTAAATGAAATTCTTACTTTTACTACTTATTAGCCCAATATCGGGACTTTGAAACACGATCACTTGACCATTTCTATAATACACTGCAGTTTTCATGTAGTACAGTGTATTATTCTGTCAGTAGAAAAGTGACAGGCAATCTATTAGGCCTGCCTCTGGCACGGCCTAATAGGCATTTACAGAAGTCATACCTGGGGGCCACCGCACCAGCATTTATACACCAGTATTTAAAGGGAACCTGTCATCTCCAAAACACCCCCTGAACTAGAGTAAGCGGTGTATAGTGTAAATGATGCTGAATCCGAATATATAAGTTTTATCTTCATACTCACTTCCATTCCGACGCTGTGCTCCCACAAACCTGCAGTAAAATGCACTCAGTGGACTCCAGTGCTCACTTATATAATGGAGGGGACTCAAAGAAGAGTCCTCTCAATGTATTTTACTGCTGGTTTGTGGGAGCACAGCGTCGGAATGGAAGTGAGTATGAAGATAAAACTTACATATTCGGATTCAGCATCACTTACACTATACATCTCTTACTCTAGTTCAGGGGGTGTTTCGGAGCTGACAGGTTCCCTTTAAGAGATGTCCAAGTAATTCTGCTATTTTAGGATTCGGAAAGAACATGCTTTCAAAGCACAGAGTTAACGGCTACAGGAAGATGATCCCTACCTTGCGACCAGTGCCATTGAGGTACACCATTTCAATACGGTCATAAAAAGCATCTACCCAGTACAGAATTTTTCTTGGAATGTCTATGCTCAGTCCATTAGGCCAGAGAACAGCCTTCGATGTAACAAAGACGTTCCGGTTAGAGCCATCCATCCATGATCTTTCGATCTTCCCACGTTTGCTATCTTTAGGATCTTCTTCCCAATCAGTCCAGTACATCCACCTTAACAACACAGATTTAGTGAACTTTTGATCCTCACATTATCGTCATCTAAAGTCAATGTAGAAAAGGCTCTTAGGCTTGTTTCACATTTGCGTTTGCCAATCCGGCAAGATGTTCTAGCTGGGAGCAGCCTGTCGGATCTGATATTGCCAGATGCAACAGGAATACCGTCCAGCCCCATTAACTCTCCGGCAAATATGCAGAGAATCGGTTGGACCAATGTTTTTTGTCCGGCCGATTCCTGCCATTCTATGCCGGAACAAGCTGCCGGCAGTGTGAAGCAAGCCATAAAAGTGCTCTCTGCATGTTGAGAAGAACTGATGATGCACATGCTTAAAAAGGGCAAAATAAAAGAAAATTCTTGACCTACCCATTCAGTGGATCCACCACAATGGCTCTAGGATGAGTCATCTTGCCCTCTATTAAAGTCTTCCTAGTTTGAGATGCCTTTTCTAAGCGGGCCACACTAATGGTCTTCTTTGGGCCATCATCGGTCCAGTACAGATTGTTTCCCATCCAATCTACGGCAACACCTTCTACATTGTGGATACCTTTAAAATGTGAAGACATTCAGACTATTATTTCAAAATGTGTCTCATTTATTTAAGGAGAAAAGAATGGCTGAAATACATCAATTACATTCTCCAGTCCATGCGCAACTGGCTCTGAAACGCAGATCAGCTATTTCTACAGACGTTGGAAGGAGAAAAATCTTGAAATTGAATTTAACGATGTGGAGGATAATTTAAAGGTGTTGTCTCACTTCAGGAATTTGCAATTATACTGTAGAGAAAGTTAATACACTTACTAATGTATTGTGACTGTCCATATTGCTTCCTTTGAGGGCTAGATTAATTTGTCCATGGTTACGACCACCCTGTAAACCAGCAGTGGTGGCCATACTTAGGACACTATAGGAAAAAGCATAGGCCTCTCTGGTGGCCAGGACCATGGGAGGGCACATAGACCAGCACTACCATGAGGATTGGTGGAAAGCAACTTTAAGACTCACTGCCATATTACATTAGTGCAGCACCGAATACTAGTGAGAACCAGAGCAGTGTATCGCATTCTTTAGTAAAAGATGCCATATGACTGGGGCCCACCAGTTTAATAGATTTTGAATCCAATAGATAGACCCAAGTGGTAAGTGACTGGATCCCAAAGCAGCCAAATTAGTTTTTTCTCCTGGATCCTTTGGGCCCTGTATGATATCAGGGCCTGGGCCCACTGGAGGACGCTCTAGTACTCTGGAGGTGCCATTCCAACCATAAATATGACCCACAACAGATAATTCATCTTGACCCCTTAGACGAGCGCGTGTCAAGCACAGAGTCCACATCGCAGCCCCCGGCCTGAACTCCAGGCACTGACGGGGTCACATAGCATTATACCGATTTATGATGCTAAGTAACCCTTGCAGTTCTGGAATGTATTGTATATCACTAACAGCATTATGTCAGTGTCATCTAATACATTCCAGAAATGTAAGGGTTACATAGCATCATAAATCAGTATAATGCTATGTGACCCCGTCAGTGCTGGGAGGTCAGGCCGGGAGCTGTGATGTGGACTCGGTGTGTGACACACGCTCGTCTGCAAGGGGCTTTAGAAGCACTGCAATGTTAGCGTCACCAAGTATCTCAGTGCTGGGAGGTCAGGCCAGGAGCTGTGATGTGGACTCGGTGTGTGACACACGCTCGTCTGCAAGGGGCTTTAGAAGCACTGCAATGTTAGCGTCACCAAGTATCTCAGTGCTGGGAGGTCAGGCCGGGAGCTGTGATGTGGACTCGGTGTGTGACACACGCTCGTCTGCAAGGGGCTTTAGAAGCACTGCAATGTTAGCGTCACCAAGTATCTCAGTGCTGGGAGGTCAGGCCGGGAGCTGTGATGTGGACTCGGTGTGTGACACACGCTCGTCTGCAAGGGGCTTTAGAAGCACTGCAATGTTAGCGTCACCAAGTATCTCAGTGCTGGGAGGTCAGGCCGGGAGCTGTGATGTGGACTCGGTGTGTGACACACGCTCGCCTGCAAGGGCTTTAGAAGCACTGCAATGTTAGCGTCACCAAGTATCTCAGTGCTGGGAGGTCAGGCCGGGAGCTGTGATGTGGACTCGGTGTGTGACACACGCTCGTCTGCAAGGGGCTTTAGAAGCACTGCAATGTTAGCGTCACCAAGTATCTCAGTGCTGGGAGGTCAGGCCAGGAGCTGTGATGTGGACTCGGTGTGTGACACACGCTCGTCTGCAAGGGGCCTTAGAAGCACTGCAATGCTAGCGTCACCAAGTATCTCTGGGCTTTAAACAGTTACACAGGCAGCAAAGAAAATATATCACACCGGATGGGCAAATATAGAAACAATAACACTGAAAAAATGCACAGCAGCAGATGGTAAGCTACAGCGTAAACAGCAAAGCACATGATAAAGCACAATATAGACGTTTAATGAGTAAATCATATGACACATCCTGGCACAATACTAGTGGATACATTTTAAACCAGAATTAGGGCTCTGGTGTGAAGTCCGGAAACCGCGCTCTGTGTGTCAGCATGATCCTTCGTTCTGGACACTGCTCGTCTTGCAGCAGCACATGGCATTATACTGATTTATAATGCTATGTGTCTCTGTATACAGGGGTTAAAGGGTGACCATACAGATAAAGCCGTCATTATGATTCGGTAGTAGTAAGGTCATACAGAGGCACACAGCATTATAAATCAGTATTTAGCAGTGTCCAGAACAGAGGATCATACTGACACACAGAGCGCGGTTTCTAGACGTCACACGCTGGTGTGAAAGAGCCCTTATGACAGGAACAGGAGTGATGGAGAGCAAGGGCTCCTTCACCCCAAGGGACTGTTCACATCTCGTTTTTGCTGTACGTCAAGCGGATAGATTTGTAAACAGAAAAAAACGTAGAGAAACGTATGGCTTGATGTATCCATAGATTAATTGGGCAAATTTATTTCAAAATTGTGTACTTGTAACTCCGTTTGTCACCGTTTACGTTTCTGTATGGTTTTTTTGCAGGATAGAATAATGTAAAATACCATGCTTTTCTGTCCTGCAAAAAAAAAAAATCATCGGTATCGAAATGTATACTTGCAGTGAATGGGAGATAGATGGAAAAATAAGACAATGTTTCCATTTGTTAAACGTATCCATTTTTATCCAGATACTTCCTACTTCTTTTGATATATTTCAAATCTTTAGTTAAAATGGGGAAAAAAAATCCCAAGAACAGAAAGTTTTTAAATTCAACCCATTGATTTCTATGGGCTCAAAACTGTTCGGATTGTTGGAACATGCAAATTGTAAAAACACCAAGGGGAAGATTTAGCAAAACTGGTGGAATGGGAAAAATGACTTAATTGCTTATAGCAACCAGATTCTACCAGATGCTGTCTCTTACTGCCAGTAGGGTGCACTTTCTCCAGTTCTTAAAGGGCCAGCGCACTTCCCAATCTTCCCCAGCTAATGGCTGGATACTCTGGGTTATTTAATGCACCTTCCCCTGAACAATACGTATGAGCTTCCTAGTGTCCTGCAAAGGTGTGCTGTTTTAACATTCATCTGCCCGTTTACAGATTTCTGCCTGTTGCCCAGATTTGAACTTTCACTGTCTGTCCTGACCTCTGCCCGATTTCTAGTCTGACCCTAATCTCCCTGCCCTGACCTCGGCCTGTCCCCGACTACAGTTTTGCCTTATCCCCATGAGTCAGCCGTCACCTGAATAGAGACTACTCCAAGAGGTAGCAGCCTGGTGGTTCCCCTGCAGATCCCTGTACAGGGGTTAAAGGGTGAAGACTAGGGACGGCACTTAGATAATGCCCTTAGGAGCAGCCCAAAATGAAATCTGTTCAGGCGACACAGCCGATCCACAACCACTTTGTAACAGGATTACAGAATACAAAAATACACTTCCGTTTAAATTAACGTACTAAAAATATTCTCTATAAAAGATCTAAACTGGTGAATTTCAAGAACAAAATATAATTTACTCAAATATAGCCAATTCTGGATTAACTCCGTGAATGAAGAAAAGGACTACATCCCTGAAAAAAAGATCAAGAGGCAATACAGCTTCTTTTCCAGGCTCTTCTTCCAAAAAACAGAGCAGTAAGTGACAGCTGCAGTGTCAGAGGCCGGCGTCCATGGACCATCACACCTAGTTAATTGGCTGGATTGTACCAGGCTGGACAGCTCATGACACACAGAAAAGAATGCAAAGCCTCCAGGGATTGGGGGAGGGGAAGGGAGAGGGAGGGAATCATTTGGCTGTGCAACGGTTTTTTAATTTCTTTGCAGGAATCAGACTTGAATTACAAGACTGCCTAATCACAACTACTCATACGGAAAGCCCTAATCAGGCAAGCACAGGAGAACAACCCTCCTAAAACATGACATTGTCAGGGTCTGCTCCCGTGTTCCTCTCCATCACTGACATTGGGGTATACAATAACGTGAAGCACAAGTAGAACAATGTACATAAATATGTACTTTTGTTTAGCTATTTTCTTCTATTTTGGCTTCGTATTGGTAAGCCTGGCCTCACCTTCTTGGAGAATGTTTTCCCGCCCAGTTCCATCAATCTTCTGTCTTCCAATCAAAAAGCTTGTGGTGTCTGCAAAGTACATGAAGCCATACTCTGCGTGGAAGTCCAGGGCTCGAGGGTTCATCAAGTTCTCAATAGGTATCATGTGTTCATCTGGAATATTGGCTCCCATATCCATCCCTCTGATGATGCCTGGGCGTCCTCTGCCATAAACCAGGAAGAGCTCATGTTCTGGCTCTGGAAGAAGAGAAAACGTCTCAGCAGTGCTGATATGTACAATAGATGTTTCCTAGCACAGGATTAAGTATCTTCCTGATAATTCTCCAAGAGCGTTGTACTGATTAGAGCCGGCACACATAGCAGAGGAAACACATGATTCATGGATAGCGCAATGTTCCACTGCATTTTCCCGTAGTGAATGGTTGTACACTTTTTTTTTATATGATCACATTCCAAGGTTGGTGTTTTTAATGTCACCATTTTGGGGTACACATAGCTCATTGATTACGTTTTTCAGTTTAATTTAAAAAAAAAATAACAAAAAAAACTCTGCTATTGTGTTTTTACATTTTAATTTTCCGGCATAAATAACAGTATCATTTTATTGCCTAGGTCAGTACGATTACAGCAATACCAAAATATGTCCTGCTTTTTTATTTTTTGTTTTACTACTTTTGAACAATAAAAACCCATAACTTTATTTTTTTTTTTTCACTTTTCTTTTGACAGACCTGCATGGGGAGCTTGATGTTTGTGGGACGACTTGTAGTTTTCTCTGTTATCATTTTGGGGTATATAAGACATTTCGATCGCTTTTGACTCTGTTTTACGGGTGACGGATCAACAAAAAAAGAGCAGTTCTAGCATTTTTTTGCAGCATTTACTGCAGGATAGATGCATACTTCAGATCAATACAGATATAATGAATGCAAATATGTTGAGGGTTTTTTTTTATTTTTTTCTACTTTTTTTCCATTAAAATGTATTTTTTCAGGGAAGAGGATGATTTTTTTTTTTTAACTTGGAGATTTTCTTTGAAATGAAACCCTTATATTTACCACTTCACACATAATCCCATGATTATAATACACTGCAGTACTTATGTATTACAGTGTATTATTCTGTCAGTAGAAAAATGACAGTCGATCTATTAGGCTTACCTCTAGCATTTACAGAAGTCAGATATAGGGGCTTCATTAGATTGAGCTGCACCCTGAGATCACAGCCACACAGAGACCCTCCGTCTGAAACCACTTACATGCTGCAATCAGTTTTGACCACAGCATCTACGGCTGGGACTGTCGGTTTCTCCAATCCTGGCAGTTAGAGCAAAGGCCCGGCTGTCATTAGACAGCCAGACACCCGCTGCTCCCAGCACAAAGCACTAAACCTGCAGCACTGTAAAAAGGCAAAGGTGCTGTTTTAAAACTAGTTGGTGACTTCAGTAAAAACAAGTATAGGCGGTCACTAATGGATTAGGAAGCAGCATTAGGTAAAGCTATTTTGATAAACAGCACCATTCCTATCTACAGGGAGTGCATGGTACTGCATCTTATTTCAATTTAAATGCATTGGCTCATCTGAAATACCAGATGGATAATAATGGCACTGTTTTTTCTCAAATGAAGACCTGTCAGCAATCATGCAATATCCATTTTAGAAAATATTCGGGCATACAAACACCTCCAGCCAGAGCTAGCAACACTGGAATTAAAGAGCGATTATCGTTTTATTGGTGAAAATTAATTTTCATTATCCATTCTAAACATGAACATCAGAAGAGATTTATAAAAAAAACAAAAACAAATGTGTGAATAACAGGGAACAGAAACGAACATGTTTAGAGAAATGTCAAATATGCACGAAAACTAATGTCAATCTTACTGACACAGCAACGACTTAGCTCTGCTGCGTCTGCCTGGATGGTGCTTACTTTTGCATGACTTGCCATCACTGCCAAGACTGAACCCAGATCGGCAGCGACATGTTCTAGTTTTGTGATTGCTGCCAAGAAGACAAATATCAGAGCATCCTCCGGGCTTCTTATACTGATCCAGTTCACAGGCGTGGCTCCGGACTGGAAATAAAGAGATACAGATGATTGTATTGAAGGACATGGTGACAACACTTAGGCTACGTGCACATGAATATTGGTTTCAAATCAGAAAATCCACATTTTTCTGTGCAAATTTCTGCAGTTTTTGGTGCAGTTTTGATGCAGTGTTACTGGAGATCTTATCCTTGCATTGCAAAGGGTGAAAGCCGCACAGAAAAAATAACATTATATATTGTAAAATATTCCCTTAAAGGGGTTGTCCAAATTATGTAAAAAAAAATATATAGCACTGTAAACCTGATGGGCAGCAATATATAACTAAGTTAAGCAAGTTTTAGGCAAAAAAAAAAAAATCTATATTTCCTCATTTCCCTGGTCCTCTTCTGGTCTTTGTTTACCTGCAGTAATAACAATCTCAGCCCCTCCCCCTTCCTGCTATGCAAAGGCAGTGAGTACAAGAGCTGCCCTGAGTGACATGTCTGCTGGAATACTCTGCAGCATGTTGTATGTGTAGGACTACAAGTCCCAGCTGTACAATGACACTGCTGATACACACAGGATCTTCCTCCTACCTGTTCTTGTACAATACAATACTTTGCATCTCCTCCAGATCAGCTCCAGTCAGCTCTGTGTCTGTAGGGTGAGGAGAGCAGATCCTGTGTCTCTTTACATCTGCAGCTGCTGTTGTAAAGCCTTCAGTGTGTTCTGGCTGAAGGGGTTAATGTTTTATCTGAAAGAACCCAGGAAGAGAGCAGATAGCAGCCCAGACAAAGCAGGGGGCGTGGCCAGCACAGTGATGTTTCATGTACAGGCTCTAATCTGCTGGTGCACAAATGCAAGATTAGCAGAGAGGCAAGCTGACATCACAGGTCATGTGACCCTCATTGAAACCTGAGAAACCAGCAGCTTTAGAAGCAGAAAGTGTATGGAAAAGCTGTTGTATTTGACTAGTTAGAAACATACAAAGGACAAAAAAATAACCGATTTTGATACCGATGGCCCATCCTCGGGATAGGGCTTCAATATCTGATCGCAGATGGTACAACTCCTGGGACACTCGACTAGGCCAGCGACATCATGCAGATTGGTCACGTGGCCTATGCGCAGCTCTGTTCTATTCAAGTGAGTGGACCTGAGCTGTAATACTAAGGTCAGTCGCTATACCACGTACAGAGCTGTGCTTAGTAAGATGTGAGAAGGCTCTGGCTTCTTTAAACTGCTGATCGGTGGACGTCCAGAGAGTTGAACCCCCAACAATCATATACTGATGACCCGAGGATGAGGCATCAATATCAAAATCGTGGACAACCCCTTTAATAAAAGGACCTCTTCATGTAGTAAATACAGCAACGCCCATGTGTATGATTGTACAATGCAACAGCATGCAACGATTAAACAGTCCACAAGAGTTAAGCAGTAATAAAGGACACCTCCACTGAGAGGGAAAATAATGTGTATTGACACTACAGTACGCTTTACAGCGCTTGAACATATCCAAGGATGCTAATAACAAATTCATTGCATCACATGATTATTATAATTAAGCTCTGAACCTCCAAATGTCACGGTGGGGGTTTGTCAGTCTGCAGGTGGCAGATAGAAGCACAAATCATGTAGATGCCGTCTCCCTAGATCTAGGCTATGAAAGGACACATTTTGAATCTGGACGTGCCTGCTTAGGAGAACGTGGGGTCGATGTATTACACACTACTTTTTGCTGCTAGGTCTGTAATGTTTCTAAGTATTGTCACAATTAAAAATAATTTGCAATGATGGAAAAGTGCATGAATGAATATATACAATTATTTATGAGCTCTTCATTTCTGCACAATAGTGAACTTGATATGAATGCGCAGTTAAATGTAAGAGTAAGAACACAACCTCGAACTCTATTTTTCCCCCACACCCCTTGGTGGAACCTGATGGACCCCATGATAAGCCATTGGATGGTACTGGTGTCTGCGGTGTAATGGATCTGGGAGAGTGTTGTGGCACCCATTACAATAGACACCCAGAACACAAATGTCAACAGAGCCTAAACCAGCCAAATAG
This sequence comes from Rhinella marina, assembly GCA_900303285.1. Lineage (NCBI taxonomy): Eukaryota > Metazoa > Chordata > Amphibia > Anura > Bufonidae > Rhinella > Rhinella marina. The sequence continues at coordinate 158,018 of ONZH01002335.1, forward strand.
TCTGCCGGGCCCCTGGGACTTGGCCAGCCCTGCGTATCTTCTAAGATACTTACAGAATAATGTCATATCAGTAATCTGCAACTGCTCCTGTACTGGTGTGAACCCACAATATGGTTAAATATACCAGTAAAGTCGGGAGGTGTAATTGCACGGCACTTAGAAACAGAACAGAACTTGCAGCTCCGGGGGCCCAATGTAAAATTATTAACAGGGGCCCACATTTCCATCTTCATTATTCATCTCCTCATATGGGTCCCTATGAGGCTTATGGGCCCGGGTGCAACTGTACTCTCTATTGTTCCTATACTTACCCCTTGGCTAAAAATCTAAAGATGGCTTCCTTCAATGCTAGAATCATTTAGCGTCAAAGTCTTGTACATACAGAACACAAGTGTTTTAATAGTTTCACAAGAATACTACATGATGTTAGTCATTAGCAGCAGAATGTCAATCTTACCGGTTGGCTGTCTGCGTTGGTGATAAATGTGAAGAGCGCCACCTTTGTCCACCCTGGTCACTACCTGGTGCTCTGAACTGTTGAATCGGTTCACACGAATCACGCTAGTTTTTTGCTGAGCGTTGGCATGGTCCGTATTTGTGGCGTACAAATAGTTCTCAAAAACAGTAAGGCCATATAAATGTTCAATCTGAGAAAAAAACAAATGCAACAACTTTAGAAAAAAGAATAAAAAGATAAAGACGGGGGGGGTCGCTAGAGAAGGACACATCCAAGTCAAATCCGCCCTTACTTCTCAGACATAGGAAGACATTACAGCAATAAAAGCAGGCCCAGTGAGAGCAAGATGTCGATCATCATGGAATCAGGAAAATGTCGTTCTGATATTCATAGAGAATGTGACGCCTTGTTAGGCTACCTACACATTATACAATCCATGTTTACCTCCCTGTGCATAAGGCTACTTTCACATCCATCATGGATCAGCAAAAACGTTTCTGTCTTGATAATACAACCGTCTGCATCCGTTCTGAACTCCATTGAAAGTCAATGTGTGACGGATCAGTGTCAGAGAAAACGGAGCCATCCCCATTGACTTACATTGTGCGTCAGGACAATGAATGGGGACAAAACTGAAACGTTTTCCTCTGGTATTGAGAGCCTATGACGGAACTCAATAGCGGAATTGAAAACGCTAATGTGAAAGTAGCCTACCTCGCTGATAGATGGGTCATAAATTAAGATGAGCAAAACTATTAGAAACAAATTCGACCCAGATTTTTAAAAAATTTGGGTCAAATAGTAGGAGGATCACATGACCACAGGCGGTGAGTGGTTGTATACACCCCAACAGGCCTTTGCTGCCAATAAGCAAAAATTTTTAAATTTTTAATTTTTTTTTTTTTTTTAAACCAATCGCCAGACCAATTCAGCCAACTCGAATTTCAAGAAATCCGCTCATCACTAGTCATAAGTAGGGATGAGCAAATCGACTTAGGATGAAATATCCAAAGTCTATTTGCATAATACTTTGTTCTAATACTGTACAGAGCGTGAGACTTCGCGTAATAACTTCATAAACTCATTTTTACTGTAAAAAAAAAAACAACATTTCCCAAACTTGGGTTCAGTTCCAAGGAAGAAAATGCACCATCAGAAAAAAAAAAAAAAGAATATCAGTATCTGGTTTTAACTGGTACAAGTAAGTGTACTATCTTTATTCTTGGCTTCATATATCCTGAGATGAGTGATACAAGATGACCAGATTTGGTTTCCTTACAACAGAATACTGGAAAAGCATTTTTTTTCCGAAGTTGGAGATCTCATGTCACTCATCTCAGCATATCTCGAGCCAAGAGGAAAGGTAAGTAAGGTCACATCTGTAGATGATACACTTCCTTTAAAAGTAAAGGGCTTGTCCGAGTGTTTAATACTGATGATTAGAGATGCTCGGGAGCAATTTTCGCGTAATAGCGTACACATCTTCTAATCTGTACGCTAGTGCGTATGCATCTTGTAATTTGTACGCATTAGCGTAGTGTACAGATTAGAAGATGCGTACGCTATTATGTGAAAATTGGTACCCTCTCTACTGATGACCTATTCCCAGGAGAGGTCATCAGTATCTGATTGGTTGGGGGTCTGACTCCCGGCACCCCCATCACTCAGCACAGTGCCTTACATTGTACATCGGCTGTGCTTGGTATTGCAGCTCAGTCCCACTCACTTAAATGGGCTGTGCCAAGGCCATGTGACGTCACTGGCATCGGAAGAGTCTGCGGTGCTCGCTTCAAAGTGATGATCCGACTCCTGATACCCCTGCCAATCAGATACTGATGACCTATCCTCAGGACAACACCTTTAAAGGAGTCTTCCCATCTCACACATTGGGGGCTTATCACTAGGATATGCACCATTGTCTGATACGTGCAGGTCCACAAGGTGGGACCCACACCTATCTCATAAACACAGCCGAAGACGAAGCCTGCAGCAGGGGCAAGGTGAGAAGCAATGTCGGCTATCTTCAGAATCCCTATAGAAATTAATGGAAGCTCACCACGCTTGTGCGGCCACTGCTTCTATTCACTTCTATGGGGCCAACACGCTGGCATGGCTATTTTTGGCAGCCCCACAGAAATGAATAGAGGGCAGCCATGCAAATGAGTAGCGGGCCCTCCTTCAATTTGCCCACTGTGTTTACGAGATAGGTGCGGGTCCCAGAGGTCAGAGAATCATTAGGACATGCCCCCACTGTCTAAGATGGGAAAACCATTCAAATAAATGAAGGTACCAGAAAGACCTGGCCTTACATGGGTCATCTTCCACATATATACACACTATCCATTTTCTCCAATTCTCAGGTTTATGATTACTATACACCCCACAATACTGAACCAGTCACCAATCTAAGCTGAAATATTAGATCATGTGTAGGCATCTTCAAAATCGGTCTACAGGTGAAAATATGTGCAAGTCACTAGGTAAGACCAATATGTTCAGTATGGCAATAGGCCTTGTGTAATCCATACTTAAAGAAGAACTCCCGACAAAACTTTTATTCCATGTCCTGCTAGAAATGTACATGATATAATCTGTAGTGAATGTCATTTTCTTACCAGTGTCTGAATTTTTGACTTATATCATCCTGAAATTTCTTATCTGTGTCATGTGACCAGCAATTAGACCCACCAACTCACACATAGACTTATGTGTGGACAGGAAGTCTAATTGTCTATGTATTCCTATGAGACTGAAAGTGAGGCTCCCATAGGAATGAATAGAGCAGTTACTGGCTTTCTGTCCTGGGTCAGTTGGAGGTCAGGGAGTTGGTCACATGACCCAGCAACAATAAGAAGAGAGGTTTTTACTCACAGAAACAGTCACTGATAAGAAAATGACATTCACTATAGATTATATCATGCACCTTTCTAACAGGTCAGAGAATAAAAAATTCTTCTTTAACATTACAAGAAGAAATGATTGTAAATTAGGAAAAAAAACACAACCCTCCACAACATGAAGACATCTTCTCAGGTTGTCATCACTCACTTACCAGCAGGCCCTGGATGATGGTGTGCCTGTTCTTGCCTTCATAGTCCACCACTTCAATATAATCCAGGTAGGCATCTGCCCAGTACACCAGACGATTCACCAGATCTAAGGTGATGCCATGTGGGAAGACGATCTTGCTGTCCACCAGCTTTGTTCTGTTGTGGCCATCCATATCACACCGCTCCACTTTTGGGATCTGCCCGTAATCCGTGAAAAATACCTTCCTGTAAAAGGCAAGTCCTAATGAATCCTCCACATACATCAAAGAGTAAATCATTCGTACATACAGGGAGACATCTAGATCCAGGTACAGTAAAGCTATAGGTTCCTGTCACAGAATTGCTGCCTCCATCGTGTAAAGTGCGTGAATACATAATAAATGCCAGTAGATAGACATGATGATGTGCGGTGGCTTTAGGAAGCCTCTGTATCTGAGTTCTCTGCTGCTGTTAATTACACGCACATTAATCTAATTGCTATTCGTAATGAAAGGGAAAATAAGTCATGCTCTGATGGATTTAAAAAAAAAAGTCAAATTCATGGGATAATACAAACTGGAGGCCATTTTCCCTTAAAGGGCACCTGTCAGTAGATTTGTACCTATGAAACTGGCTGACCTGTTACATGTGCACTTGGCAGCTGAAGACATCTGTGTTGGTCCCATGTACACATGTGCCTGCATTGCTGAGAAAAAGGAAGTTGTAATATATGCAAATGAGGATCTAGGAGCAATGGGGGCGTTGACTTTACACCTAGAGGCTCTGCTCTCTCTCCACTTTGATAGACTTTAGAAGTCAGGGCCAGTCAGGCATGATGATGTTTACACTGCCTGGCTCTGTAAATTAAAATGCAAAGAGAGCAGAGCCTCTAGGTGTAACGGCAACGCCCCCGTTGCTCCTAGAGGCTCATTTGCATATAACAAAACATAATTTTTCTCAGCAATGCAGACACATATGAACATGAGACCAACACAGATGTCTTCAGCTGCCAAGTGCACATGTAAGAGGTCAGCCAGTGTCATAGGTACAAATCTGCCGACAGATGTCCTTTAGAAAAAAAATGTGTTTGCATTGAGAATCCAAGTAATTTCTTTTTTTTTTTTTTTACTATTCTTCAAATGCTGGACATCATGAGAGATTCCTGATACATTCCAAAGTGAAGAGAGCCTAAAGGAGGACGCTACACACAATTATAACATGAAAAACATTCAATCCCATATAGTTTACATAGGCTATGGCACCTAATGCCAAGAAGGACGGAGATGGAGCCAGGTACGGTAGATGTGGCATCTATGTTTTCTGTTTTTGGAATATTTTATGTCGATAGCTATGAAACTGTTAACAAACAGTAGCCTAAAGCCTCATCCACACATCAGTGTTTGGTTAGCGATTTCCATCAGTGATTGTGAGCCAAAACCAGGTGCGGCCAGAACAGGTGCAGATCTTTCCCTTATACCTTATGTCTGTAGAGGCTCCAATCCTGGTTTTGGCTCACAAATCACTGATGGAAATCACTGACCAAACACTGACGTGTGAATGAGGGTTAACAGTCTGCTCCCGTCTACAGTGTTATGTCCCCTTCTGTAGCGGTCTACCTATTCAAATACTGTCAAAACCTTGGGGTGGCACATAAGGCTGGTTCCACGCTGTAATCTGCAGCCGGTGTATATGTCAAATGTATCCTGAGGCCCTCATTCACCCAACTGAGGACACAAGAACCTCGGTCAGACTGGTATATCTTATTCTCTGCGTATGGTGTTATATCTGAGACAAAGACATCCAGAAAAACTAAGCATACAGCACTGTACGCACATACAGAGGCATACGTTGAGAATTCCCCAGCCCCCCTCCACCCACGTATACTCCTGATGCAAAGTAAAAGTAATCATTGGTGTCCTTAGGCCAGGAGATGGCTGGCTTATGCCTTTCCTGAGCCAGGTCCTAGACTTGAGTAGTATCAGTCCAGGCCTCAAGGCCTCCTTCTCTGGGCCACTTGTAACGTTTTCAAAGAGGACCCGTCACCTCTCCTGACATGTCTCTTGTAGTAACTACATGCATCCCCCATGTTATAACTGTTCTGGAACATCTATACTACTCACTTTATTATTCCTTCTAGAAGTTACGAATGAATTAGGGTCCATTCACACATCCGTATGCGGGGCCGCAAAAAAATAGAACATGTCCTATTCTTGTCCGCAGCCACGGACAAGATAAGGCATTTCTATAGTGCCGGCACATGGCCAGTGTCCGTGTTTTACGGATCCGCAAAACACATGCGGACGTGTAAATAGACCCTTACTAGCAGTTTGCAGGAAAGCTCCAGATGGGCGATACCAGCTGGGGTGTGTCCCTGCACAGTCTGATACTGGCAGCAGTGACTGGATAGATCTGGTAACACCCGGCTGGACCTTCACTCCAAACTGCCAGTAATTTATTCATAATTTCTAGAAGGAATAATAAAGGCGCGGTACATCATAGAGTCATAAGAATAGGAACTCCAGAATTGTTATTTCATGGGGATGCACGTAGTTACTAAACAGGAGAAATTACAGGTCCTATTTAATTTGGAAAAGAGCAGTTTAGTAGGTACGCTAATAAGGGAGATGGTATCAGATGCACTTGTTTTCCAGCCTGAAGCAGAACTGTTTTAGAGCACCCGGAGTGAGAAGCAGGCAGAGCTACTCCTTACATTACTTTATATTGTTAATCAGGTTTTTTTCCTTTACTGTGGTGAGGACTGTAGCAGGAAAATATGACATGCGGGAAGGATCACAGTGTGTAAGCCTAAGAATTTTCTGCGTAAATAACCCAAAGCGAAATTTTAACTTTGGCCAAAATAAACCCATAATAAGTATTAACACGTCTAGATTCTTCACATTCGTCAATGTTAACACTATGCGTACAACCAGTATAAAACCATATTCAACCAGTATAAAAAGTATGATCTCTAAGGGTTAATGCAGTCAGTAAGTAAAATTGTCTGATTACATTACTGGATGCATAAGAACATCCTCCATCTGCGGCTAAAGTGCCAATGAATATAAAAGAGGCTCCGATAATTGGGAATAAGCCGGAAAGTAAGGTCACAACCTATGCTCAGCCAAGTGCAAAATTCATCCAAGGGACATGTGGCACTAGGCTACTGCACGGTATGGTAACCCTCTTCACAGAAATCAATCATGACTTTCGCTAGGTATGGAAAAAAAAAAAGGAAAAAAAAAAAAAAAAGATTCATAGGGAAAAAAAAAGTTATTCAACTGAATTGCACCGGAATTTAATGGAGCATTGTAACGTAGTCGACGTTTTCGTGCAAAATTGAGTTAGCTATAATTTTAAAAAAAAACTCACAAAAAGTATGAAAAAAGTGCAAAATACCATTCACAACATTGCTGTGCAGTTAATAGAGAAGAAAATGACCCTAAGAAGTCAGATAACACGGTCAGCGCCCACATCGGGTACCCTCCTAATCAGGCGTTCAAGACTGCTGAACTGTGAAGCATCGCGTGCCATACCATGGCTCCAATACAACAGGGTTTTTTCTCCTCTACTGACAGCTATTGCTTCTGTTTTTCAGAGGTTTACACGTGTGGAGTCATTTTTCTACTCTGGATCTTGATGCAAATCTTCTGTAAAATGCACATGTTGCAGATGTTGCAGTGGACTGAACATGGAAAGGGGTGTACACAAATAATATAGGGCCCACCAGCTAAACTTGAGATTTCTAACATACAGTAATTTTTTTTATTAAGCAAAAATAAAAAACACCACCTGACTTTTGTGTCAGAAAAAGTTGAATATGTGCTTCATAAATATGCGGTTCATACACTACCCCAGACAACCGGGATGAATACACCGATAACTTTTCCCCATTACAGCTCTATGGGGCAGATTTACTATAGATGGTGTAAACTTAGGCCATCTAGACCTGCACCAGATTGAACACAGGGGTTAAGGCTACATGATAAATTTGGTGCATGTTTAGATGATTTGGTCCAACTCAATACCAACTACTGAGTGACTTAGGCCTCTTTCACATTAGCGGCAGCACGGATCCATCAGGTGAAGGGTGCCGCCGGATCCGTGCTGCCGCAAGTACACGTGAGGAGCCGGAGCAGCGCTCCTGCCCCACATGTGTCACATAGACATACACAGAGACATACACACAGACTTACTTACATGCTCCCAGCATGCTCCGCACAGCACAGGAGCACGGTGCGAACATAGGAAGATTCCCCACAGCGCCCTCTGCTGGAGGGAGAATCTTCCTATGTGTGTGCCACCCTCCTCCTCCTGTGATGTGCGGAGCTGCTGGGAGCATGTAAGTATGTCTGTGTGTATGTCTATGTGTGTGTGTCTATGTGTATGTGTCTGTCATGTGTGGTGTACTGTGGACGGATCAGTCATGAACTCCATTGAAAGTCAATGGAGGACGGATCCCGTTTACTGAGTGTCACACTGAAAGGATCCGTCTCCATTGACTTGCATTGGGGGTCATGACGGATCCGTCTTGGTGCGGATGCCCAGGACGGAGAGCACACCGAAGCATGTTGCGGTTTGTTCTCCGGTCTGAAGACGGAACGGAATGCTTTTAGGAGCATTCTGTTGTCTTCAGTTCAGTTTTCTCCCCATTGACAATGAATGGGGGCAAAACTGAAGCGTTTTTTTCTGGTATTGAGCCCCTATGACGGAACTCAATACCGGAAAAAGAAAACGCTAGTGTGAAAGTAGCCTTACTTAGACACAGAATTCTATGCCAGAATTGTGGTGCAATTTTGCACACATTGTCGCATTTTGGTCATGTCTTTTTTTCCCATGAGAAAAAAAAATTGGAGAAGCCCTAGTTGGGTCATATTGACAGTTTCTAGACACAGACACATTCTGGGCCCATGTCTTCTGCTTTCATAAACACAGAACAGAACATGATAAAAGCAGCTGCCTGCAGCAACCACTAGGGGGAGCTCCGTGCATAAAAATGAACTGAATGACAAGTATGAAAATCTATTTACACTGAGCTCCTCCTAGTGGTGGCTGCTGGAAACTGCTGTGGATCTATGAGAAGAAATTCATCATCAGGCTCCTTCTCACTCCCTATCATACCAGTCACATGATCTGCCTTCACAGTAAGTACACCACTGACTAAGGATTTTACCCGATACACTCAGTGGGTCAAAAAAAAAAAAAAAAATCTGCAGCATAATAGATTTATTGCAGATTTGAAAATCCACAATTCTGTGAGGCCGTTCTGGGCACCATCAGCAGACTATATTCCATGTGTACACTAGAAACCCTATTCACGGCACTGTACTCTGTTGCAGATTTTTAGTGTGGTATCTACACCGACATGACCATATAGATACTACACACCAAAGGTTCTTAGTAAGGGAAGCATATCAAGTTAGGAGCATTAGGTTCTTCATATTCTGCCGATCATCATAAAGGCTAAAATACCACCAGATGTCTTATTAAGAAATACAGTGAAACATCTTTATCCAGTTCTAAGAAGTACAGAAAAACACTCCCCCCATGACTAAGAGAATAAAAGAAGAAGGTATGAGTAACGGTTAAAAGAAGAACTGCTACTAAATCTGGATTTTCAGCAAAAACATATTTTTGGTGTATACTTACAAAAATCTGCTTTCACATGCAATGTAATAACTAAGGCATACATTCACTAGGATAGGCTGCAAACCCTCAAGGTGTTTTTCTGATTACCCTCTTTTATAAGGGTACTTTGCCATGGTGTGTGGGTGGAAGTGTGGGGGTCCTGTAAGCACAGATAGGAAGACCTTCAAAGCTAAAGGTCACGGAAGAGCAGAGCATTTCTCTTATTTGTTTTTATGATCTTTTCTAACCAGTTGTGCAATAAGTAATCACTTTTCTAAATAACAGAAATGTTTGGCCATTTCTTATGTTTCCCATTCAAGAAACAAGGGAAACACGTCCAGAAAGCAAAAAGAAGAAGTCGAAAATAAGGTTATTTTAACTGTCAATTGCTTAATTCAGTATAATTGCTCAATTTTATAAAAACATGATTTTTCAAGTGAAATTGGGACAAAGACTTTAAGAGATACTAGGGGTCATTTACTGAAGACTAGAGGTCATTTACTGAAGACTAGTAAAAACCGCTTGTCACAGCTTCTGCTGTCCATGGACCAGGAGTAGAGTTCTGGTGTAATGTGTGCCAGTTATCTGGTGCACATGTTGTTAAAGGAGTTGGCTTGTGGAACTCCCACCCGCGTCCTTCCACCGATTTTTTTGGAAATAGTGGTGGAGGCGTTTGAAAAAGCAAAAAAGGTTGCAAATTTAGAATTTGGCACTTGAAACAAGATAGGCAACTTTTTTTACACCAAAACACTGGCCTAGACTGCTAGTACATGACCTCCACTATTTTGTACCTTGTTTCCAGTAGTAAGAAACAGAAAAAGTGGTGGCTGATATCTTGCTAAGCTAAGTCAGAAGTGTCAGGCGATGGCTTTCTCTTCTCTCCCTGTTGAATACATATGTATCAGCATTTGAATGTGTATGGCCATCTTAACCACTTCCCATCCAGGCCATTTACCCCCTTCCTGACCAGGCCTAATTTTGCAAATCTGACATGTGTGACTTCATGTGGTAATAACTTTGGAACGCTTTTACTTATCCAAGCCATTCTGAGATTGTTTTCTTGTGACACATTGTACTTTTTGTTAATGGTAAATTTGAGTCAATATATTTTACCTTTATTTATAAAAAAAATCAAAAATTTACTGAAAATTTTGAGAAAAAAAAAAATCACAATTTTTTAAATATTAATTTCTCTGCTTTTAAGTTGCATAGGGATATCTAATAAAATTGTTATTAATGACCATTCACCATATGTCCACTTTATGTTGGCATAATTTTGGAAATGTAATTTTATTTTTTTGAGGACGTTAGAAGGCTTTGAATTTTAGATGTAATTTTTAAGATTTTCATGAAAATTTCCAATAGTTAATTTTAAAGGACCTTTGCAGTTCTAAACTGACTTTGAGGGGCTTAAATAATAGAAACCTCCCATAAATGAACATATTTTAGAAACTACAGCCCCCAATGTAATCCAAACTGATTTTTACAAAGTTTGTTAACCCTTTAGATTTCCCACAAGAATTAAAACAGAAGGAAGGGGAAATTTAAAAATAAATATATATTTTTTTTTGCAGATTTTCAATTTTTAATTATTTTTCCTATAAGATAGCAAGGGTAAACCGCAAATCAAACCTGAATATTTATTTTCCTGATTCTGAAGTTTGCAGAAACACCCCATATGTGGTTGTAAACTGCTCTGTGACCGGCAGTAATGAGAGGGAGATAGTACATACATTTGTGATGGCTTTAACAGCTTGTCAGAGTGATCAAAAGCCTGGAGGCCAGGAAAAAAGGTCTCAAGCTCCATGTTCTTGGCTGTCAGAAGGCAGCTGAGTCATGGAGCTTCAATGTACAGGTGCTGCACACAGGGGGCAAAGCTCAAGGACGTTTTAAAACGTCCATTCAGAGATAGAGATCCACTACCAGGACGTTTATAGCCAATGGGCAGACTGGAAGTGGTTAAATTGTAGATCGCTTTAGCAAATCTACTCCTAACTCTTTACTTTTGTAAAATCTTGGATCTCAATAGACAGGTTACTACTGAGATGTTGCCTCTGTTCCACTGAAAACTGTAGTTGTTGAGGGGTGTATACCATAACCCTTCTCAACAGTTCAGATTAGGCAGGGCACTGAATCTCCTTGACCAGTCATGTATGTAGACTTACTGGAAGTAGTCCTGGGTATAGAGACTTATTGGCAACGCTCCATGGGAAACAAATAAGCAAAGAGGTTTCTCCCAAAGGAAGAAAATCATCTCATCAGCGCCACCTATTGGAATTTGCTCCCTAGGAGTCAAAATTCAACTTTCCTACAAGCCTTTGGATTTGACAAGGTAATATAGCCAACCCAGATATCCATCTGTACACAGCTGTTTTGGGGTGCTGGCCCCACATCAGTATGGAGTAGGGAGACATACTGGAAGTACTCCATGGTATGGAGACTTATTAGAGTCACTTCCAATAGGTGGCACTGGTGAGATGACTCTCTTTCTTAGGATATACCTCTTTGCATATTCATTTCCCATGGAGCAATAAGTCTCCATACCATGGAGTACAACCAGTAAGTCTCCATACAGGACTGGTCTCTTTGAGGACATTTAGGACCCTGCCTAAGCTGCTTCAGTACTGATGAGGGTAACACCAATGAAACAGCTGTCTATGGATGGGTATCTAGTTTGGCTATATTTCCTTGTCAAATCCAAAGGATTGTTGGAAAGTCAGGAGGCCACGTCTAATAGGTGGTCCTGGTGAGATGGTTCTCTTTCATGGGAGATACCTCTTTGCACAACAGTGCAGATGAGAGATATATGGTTGGATTGGCCCAGCAGAGTACCAGAGGACTCTCTGGTGAACCCTGATGGTGAAACAGTAGGGGGCATGTATCAAAATGCCTAAAAGAAGGCAATTTCTGTAGTTCATATGTAAATACCTAAATAAATATACCCACACACACATACTTCAAGAATAAGTGGTCTCTCTAGGCCCCTTACTATGCAGCCACTTTATATATACTGAATGTTATGTTTATTACAAAGCTGGTCTATAGGGCTCATGGTTTGGTACGGTTATAAAATTCCTGATGTTCAGTATATACCGTATTTTTCCCTTTACAAGACGCACTTTTTCCCCCCAAAAGTAGGGGGAAAATTGCGGTGCGTCTTATAAAGCGAACACAAGTGAGTGCTTCCATTATGGAAGCGCTCACCTGTATGTTTTAACTGCGGCACCACCATCAGACCTCAGATCAGCCCACACAGCCCCATAACAATAAAATAAAAACCTCTCTTACCTGTCCTGCGCCGCGGCTCCGCTCCGGGTCCAGCGCTCCTCTGGCTTCCCGGGCCGGCGCTGCACTGTCCTGACTGCATACAGTACAGTGGGGGCACACTGGGCTGTTCTGAGGTCTGATGGGGGCACACTGGGCTGATCTGAGGTCTGATGGGGGCACACTGGGCTGTTCTGAGGTCTGATGGGGGCACACTGGGCTGTTTTGAGGTCTGATGGGGGCACACTGGGCTGTTCTGAGGTCTGATGGGGGCACACTGGGCTGTTCTGAGGTCTGATGGGGGCACACTGGGCTGTTCTGAGGTCTGATGGGGGCACACTGGGCTGTTCTGAGGTCTGATGGGGGCAGGGCTTGAGCTGATGGGGCAACTGGTGTTCTGAGGTCTGATGGGGGCACACTGGGCTCTGAGGTCTGATGGGGGCACACTGGGCTGTTCTGAGATCTGATGGGGCACACTGGGCTGATCTGAGGTCTGATGGGCACACTGGGCTGATCTGAGGTCTGATGGGGGCACACTGGCTGTTCTGAGGTCTGATGGGGGCACACTGGGCTGTTCTGAGGTCTGATGGGGGCACACTGGGCTGTTCTGAGATCTGATGGGGGCACACTGGGCTGATCTGAGGTCTGATGGCGGCACAGTGGGCTGCTCTTAGGTCTGATGGGGGTGCACTGGGCTGATCTGAGGTCTGATGGGGGGCACACTGGGCTGATCTGAGGTCTGATGGCGGCACAGTGGGCTGATCTGAGGTCTGATTGGGGCACAGTGGGCTGATCTGAGGTCTGATGGGGACGCACTGGGCTGATCTGAGGTCTGATGGGGGCGCACTGGGCTGATCTGAGGTCTGATGGGGGCGCACTGGGCTGATCTGAGGTCTGATGGGGGCGCACTGGGCTGATCTGAGGTCTGATGTCCTGAAATTTAAGGGGGGTCTGATGAAAAATATTTTTTTCTCATTTTCCTACTCTAAAATCTGGGGTGCGTCTTATCTCCAGGTGCGTCTTATAAAGCGAAAAATACGGTAATACCTTATGGAATAAATAAGACTCCATGTGAGATTACTAAGATTCTATATACAAAGGATTCCAATCAGAGATATTAAGTTATATGGTTGGTCCTTAAACTTGAAGTCCTTATAATTAGTTTCAAAAGAGCTATGTTTGACTTATGAACTGAGGCGCGTGTCAATCCTTCACACAACTACACTGAGCTGTGAATACATGTGAGTATTTTCCAGTAGATATCAGTCACAGTTCCTTACCCCACAGTTGGATCCAGTGCAATCCCCTTGGGATTATACAGTTCCCGATCAAGAAGGGTGACGCAGGTGTCACCATTTTTATTGCAAACAAAGATTCGGTCATCGATGTCATCAACAAAGTAAAAGTTGCCGGTCAGCCAGTCTATTGCCATCTGTTCTACATCTGTAAGATAAAAGCAGAAACAACAGGTTGTCAAATACACACCGGTAACTCTGCTTCATTTCACGCCACACGCCGACAAGCTGCAGTGTATATGTGCTCTTGGTAATAGGACAAAGAATACGTACAGAAACATGCAATATTAAGCAAAAACGTTGACAATGTAAACCTATGGGGAAAAATTACAGCACGAAACAAAGACTTTTTTTTCTCATTTCTCTTAATCTGTCAAGCAGAAATGTAATGACAATCACAAAACACATTAAAGACCCTTAAAGGGCATCTGTCAGCAGTTTTGTCCCTATGACACTGGCTGACCTGTTACATGTGCACTTGGCAGCTGAAGGCATCTGTGTTGGTCCCATGTTCATATGTATTCGCATTGATTGAAAAATGACGTTTTAATACTTCTTTAATTGTTTGTATAGGTTGTGTGTTATCTATAGGATTATTGGATACAGTTATTCCACTGTTATATGATAACACAGCAATAAAAACAAATGGCTTAAAGGGATTGTTCAAATGTTCCTTTTTTGTTTTGAGTTGCTCAACACCACACCATCCCAGCTTGGTTGCTCAAGGGCTCTCTGGTCTCCACCTTCTGCACAGACGGGGTCACGGGTGCCACTGCTGAAGTCCAGTGAAGACAACCTGGGGGCCAAAAGCTGGAATGGAGCAGGTAAGTACAGATATCTTCTCAGGTCTCTCTGTGTGCGGAGAGGACACTAAAGGACAAGCCCTTTAGATGGTGTATATTTACTATCATCTACACCATACAATCTTGTATTTTTTTTTTCAAAAACTGGAGAATAAACGGAAAAAAAAACAAGTAGAAAAGAGCAAAGAAAAAACGAAAACATAAAAAACAGAACTGGAAATGAGAGGAGAGAGCAGATTGCCTGTTCCACCCATGCTGACTCAGAGGCACAAGAACTGCCAATTGACTAAGAAACAGAAAGCAGCAACAGCTAAAAAATGTACATTAGGGATGAGCGAGTTCAGGTGCTATTACAATTCCGTTATGGATTCCGCTACCATGGGAATAACAGAATTCTATGACGGAATGCATAACGGAAACCAGACGGATCCATTATGCGGCCCATAGACTTCTATTATGATGGAATTCCTCTTAAAGGCATTCCGTTATACATTCAGCCATAGAAGTCCGTTATTCCCAGGTAACAGAATCCATATCGGAATTGTAATAAAACCTGAACCCGAAGTTGTAAAACACATGTTCGCTAGTTCCTATTATTTACTGCGACTGATACCCAGCAACACAGACTGCCATTATATACTATGGACTCAAACGTCACATCCACCAATATTATATCAGTAGGATAGAAATCCTTGGAGACCAGCACTGACATGCTTCTTCTACTGGCGGGACTAATGAGAGCCCTCATGTTCGGAGGTTGGTCAGCTCATCTGGTGTTCCATATTCCAGGGTCCGGTAATTAAAAAGCTGACCCTTTAGGCTCCATTCACACATCCTGTTTTTCTTTCCTGATTCGATCCTGATTTTTTCAGGACCCATTGAAATGAATGGATCCAGATCAGGATCAGGATCGAATCAGGAAAGAAAAACAGGACGTGTGAATGGAGCCTTATTGTTAGAATCAATCTCAAGCTAATGCAATGCATTTCCGCTCACACATTTCCTGGGCACCAGACAGTGGTCCTAGTGGTCTCAAGGTGAGAAGCAACTGTTCGTCAAACTAGAAAAATCCATTCACCTCTCAAAAATTTAAAGAGGACCTGTCGCCATGTCAGTTTTAGTAACTACTCACATTCCCCGGTAATAACAATCCTGGAGAATTTAATCTTATTACTCTACGACCTGCCATTCATCTATTCATTCTTCTAGAAGTTATGACTGAACTACTACCAGTTTGCAATGAGGGACCAGATGGGAATTACCAGTTAGGGTCGTGTCACCGCCCCAACTGGTAACACCTAGATGGACCTTTATTGAAGACTGCTAGCAGCTAAGAAACCACTAATCCGGCCCACAGTATGACTTGACCATGTTCTGTTGAGCATGCATGGGATGTGAATGGGAGAAAGCTGCTCCCGGACACCTCACTATCATTCCTGAACAAAAGCATCAGGTATGTTGATATCCAACATGGCCGACCCTTCACTCCTCAGAACTGTTGCCATCAGGTAAGAGCCAGAAGGCCCTCTATACACATTACATGATTGGTCAATCCCACCAAAACTGGCATCTTTGGCTAGCATAGATCCAACTCCCCCATGCATATACACATTTGGTTCTGCTAAGCACGTATGTATTGTCGGTGAGGAGAGAGGAGAAAGCGTTGTCAGACACCTCTGGTGGGGACTTCTCTCCCGGCAGAGAGTAGGTGGGCACAGATGTGTTTTGATCAAAATGTATTGGTTAAGAGTCTCAGATTTTATCATTAGAGTGAGGGCTTATGTCACGTTTGCATCTATTGTTCTAGTGCATTATTTTCTGTGACTTTATAAATGTAGTCTTGTACATCCGCACATTTTACTATCACATCGTGCAGGATGTTTTTGTATCTTTTTTTTCTGTGACTTTTTTTTATCTCCCGGCAGAACAAAAGAATCAGGCAACAAAAGTATGCCCGATCCTTCTCTACCCTCAACATCATCAGTCGGGGAAAGTTGCAAGTTCTCCATTCACATTCTCACCAGGTTAAGGCTACTTTCACACTAGTGTTTTCTTTTTCTGGTATTGAGTTCCGTCATAGGGGCTCAATACCGGAAAAAACGCGTCAGTTTTGCCGCCATTCATTGTCAATGGGGACAAAACTGAACTGAAGACAACAGAATGCTCCTAAAAGCATTCCGTTCCGTCTCCAGACCGGAGAGCAAACCGCAACATGCTGCGGTTTGCTCTCCATCCTGGGCATCCGCAC
Organism: Rhinella marina; assembly: GCA_900303285.1. Taxonomy (NCBI): domain Eukaryota; kingdom Metazoa; phylum Chordata; class Amphibia; order Anura; family Bufonidae; genus Rhinella; species Rhinella marina. Next base: position 174,739 of record ONZH01002335.1, read on the forward strand.
CAAGAAGATCCGTCATGACCCCCAATGCAAGTCAATGGAGACGGATCCGTTCAGTGTGACACTCAGTAAACGGATCCGTCCTCCATTGACTTTCAATGGAGTTCATGACGGATCCATCCACATCACACCACATATGACAGACACACACAGACACATACATACACAGACAGACACACGCGCACAGACAGACACACGCGCACAGACAGACACACGCGCACAGACAGACACACGCGCACAGACAGACACACGCGCACAGACAGACACACGCGCACAGACAGACACACGCGCACAGACAGACACACGCGCACAGACAGACACACGCGCACAGACAGACACACGCGCACAGACAGACACACGCGCACAGACAGACACACGCGCACAGACAGACACACGCACACAGACAGACACACGCACACAGACAGACACACGCACACAGACAGACACACGCACACAGACAGACACACGCACACAGACAGACACACGCACACAGACAGACACACAGACACAGACACACACAGACACACACACACAGACACACACACAGACAGACACAGACAGACACAGACACACACACAGACAGACACACACAGACAGACACACACAGACAGACACACACAGACAGACACACACAGACAGACACACACAGACAGACACACACAGACAGACACACACAGACAGACACACACAGACAGACACACACAGACAGACACACACACACAGAGACACACTTACATGCTCCCAGCAGCTCCGAACATCGCAGGAGGAGCAGAGGGCGCTGAGGGAATCTTCCTATGTGCGCGCCGTCCTCCTGTGCGGAGCTGCTGGGAGCATGTAAGGATGTCTGTGTATGTGTATATGTGTATGTGACACGTGTGAGGCCGGAGTGCTGCTCCGGCTCCTCACGTGTATTTGCGGCAGCATGGGGTGCCGCCGGATCCATGCTGCCGCTAATGTGAAAGAGGCCTTAGCTGCCAATGGACTACTGTGTATGGGGGCCTGAAGACCAGCTTGTCAACCTTGCCTGATAACTGGATTGCCCTCCATATCACTGATAATACACCACAATTTTGCAGATAATGGTGAACAGATCAGTACGTTAACACAGTGATTGTGAACATCTTCATCATCCTTGACTGGAGCCTTTGTTCAGATCTCCTCCCTCTTTTTCCACAACCCTCCAAGGCACTACAGCATAAGGGAAAATTCACACCTAAATTCTAAAGCATTAAAGGGGTTGTGCAAAGTTAGAAAAACATGGCTGCTTTCTCCCAAAAACAGCAGCACACCAGTTAGGGGTTACGAGTGTTATTGCGGCTCATCTCCTTTCACTTCAGTGGGACTGAGCTGCAATATCTGACACAACCTTTGGACGAGGGTGGTGCTGTTTTTCAAATCCTAGGCCACTTCTTTAATTCTCTGAATAACCAGTGCATTTGTTCTGGAATAAAACTTCCATTTACATTATAAACCACATTTACACATTCGCTGATGCCTGGGTGTGGACTCAGGAATGCCGAGAGGTTGGGAGATGTGAGAAAACGTTCCAAATCAGTCTCATATAAAATTGTTCTGCATGACGTATCAGATCAGCAGGTCAAGATCTGTCAAGATTTTCCTATGCAGTGAGCACAGGTGTAAACAGGATGCGTGCAGGGCAGCTCAAATATGCCAAGCCGCAAAGTGGCAGGTCCTCCCTTCTGGGCAGAAGTTCTGCCATCATAAACCCATCAAACTATATACACATGATTACAAGCGCTAATCCCCGGAAATCAGCATACGGATTCCTTCCTCCAACCGGGAAGATCCACCACATGGCACATAATGTCATTAGTATGCATGAATGGTGGAGGGAATACCACTGTATTCATAGGGCAGTGTCCGACGGTACAACAGAACTGCCTCAAGGCAACCACTAGAGTAAAGGCCCCTTTACACCGGGCAGATTATGGCCAACATACATACGTACGCTGATCAGCAATAATCGGCCCACTTACCCGATGAATGAGCTAAACGATTGTTCGCCAGGTAATGGATCTCTGGTGCCGGCACCTAAATTATCGTATGTGGGCAGCAGGCAAACAAGGATTCTGTTTGGGGTTTGACCAATGGCATTAGCTCTTCCCCATACTGTGGAGAAGATCGCTGCGTGGAAATGCAACGGTCACCTCCACTGATGAGCAGGCAATTATCGGGAAGGCACGCTTCCCCCCGACAATCGGAGCACTGTAAAGGGGCCATAAGTGACAAACAGGATTGTCAGACGTCCAGAAATGTCTGGACAGTCCGTAAAAATAGGCGACTTTTTTCTAGCGTCCAGAAAAACAGATGTGTCCGTGATTTATTTTGAGGCTGGTGGTTCATGATTAGATTATTTTGGCGGTAATTATCATCTTACAGCTGGTAAAGAGTTCTTATCAGTATAGTGAGCTTTAGATGTGTATTACTTTTAATCTTTATCATTCATTATGCTTTTCCAATTTGTCTGAACAAAATGTTGGCTGTTCGTGATTTTGGGATAAGTTGTCCAGAAAATAGAAAAATTTTGGTTGGCAACCCTGGTGACAAGGCAGTTGGATAATTTTACCCGCAGTCCAGCACCAAGTACTGTACATAAATGTAGAAGCCACGAGGTTAGCAGGCGGCGGTGATCAAAACGTCATTCCGAGACTGAATACAGATATGAAAGTCTTTAATGTCAGCATTGGCTCCAAATTATTCAGCATCAGGACAACAACCCCAAACATACAGTCTATCTTCAGCGCCAGGATGCATTCACACGACTGTATGTATTTTGCTGTCTGTAAAACGCGGATCCGCACAAAATATGGATGACATCCATGTGACATCCGTGTTGAATGCGTTTTTTTGCAGAGCCACTGAAACAATGCCTCCTCTTGTCTGCATAACGGACAAGAATAGGACATGTTCTATCTTTTTGGCAGGACTGCGGAATGGACATACGGATGCGGACAGCGCACGGTGTGCTGTCCACATTTTTGCAGCCCCACTGAAATTAATTGAGGCGGAACAAAAATACAGTCATGTGGATGGGACCTAAAGAAGAAGAAGGAGTCCTGGAAGTGATGATATGGCATCCACAGAGCTCTGATCTCCACATCAAATCTGTCTGGGATTACATGAAGAGATAGAAGGATCTGAGCAAGCCTACATCCACAGAAGATGTATGGTTAGTTCTCCAAGATGTCACGCATTCTTACTTTGCTGCATTTTCCACCCCTGCCTTTTCCACAATATCTATTTATTGTGTCACCCACCTTTTGGACATACAGATAAAGAAACATCTGGATAACAGAACAATATCCTTATAAGCCTTGCTGATTTCTTTATTCAGTGTGATTTTTAATGCCCGTTGCTATCCCTGGCAGTAACACACAGGCACCTGGAAAGAAGTGGGATGCACCAGGCGTACATCTCACAGACTTCCATCACTTTCTGTGGCCTTCGTCTTAATGTGCGATTCCATAAGCGATGTCTGACAGTCCTGCTCGGATGTACTCAGCATAAACCATCCCAGGGGAAACCATAGAGAAAGAACCTGCCCAGTAGGACCTGAAGCCAAGAACATGATGTCCAAGCAGTAAGACAGTCACATGGACTTTATGTAACATGTTCTAATCTCTCCCCGGCCATTTGGGGTCACACTTTCACACAGACAGACGTTCCAATAACACATACCAGAAACACGCTGACCTAAAAAAAAACAAACAGACAAAATCACTAATAAAAGGCTTGGAAATATGGGTCACCAGCCCAATAACATGCCACGACCTTCAGGGCTGCATTCCCCTTCCCCGGGCTTAATAGACGGCGCTCGCCTTAAGGTTTTCAGTTTCAGTGTTAAGCCGCTTTTCTGTTAAAGACAGATTATGGGGTCTAAAGGTAGAAAACAAGAGCGTGGTTCTTACAGACAGATTTCAGCAACGTGGACAGAGGCCAAGAAGTTTGTAATTACTTCCATAATTAGGTGTCTGCCAGGGAAGGAATATTAAAGATAACGGACTCAATCTATGCAAACAAACATGGTCTAGGACGGAAATGAGAGCATTAAAAGTAATCTACGGACACTGAGCGGCCTTTATACAGGACGCAAAGAGGCCACCTCGAAGAATGACCCGAATATCAACTTCTCAGGAGAACTCTGTTGACTCTCTTGGACAGCCTGCCCTACTCGTCTGTAAGGGAGTATGGACATTTCATAGAAATACACTGACTGGAATCAGAGACCGGCCAGAGGGAACAGTGAAATGGCCGCAAATATATAATAGTTCAAGTCTTTGTTGCTTCTCCGGAATATAGGCCAGAACCTACATTCACATGAATGAGACATAGGACACTAGGCTACTCTGTCCTGAGGAGGACCATGAACTCCTAAACAGTTCTGTCTACACATGGACGTCTCGGGCATGGCTGACATAATTCAAGTCTCTTTAAAGAGGCTCTCCGAGACTGGGAACCAATGGTCAGGGGCATGATGCAAAAGTAGTAAAGAAAAAAAAGGCTCTACTGTCATGAGTGCTCCAGGTCCAGAAGTGTGCCATGTCCTTTACATGAAGGTCACCGCCACTGCCGGTCATCAATGGCCTCAACAGTGACCTGTGCAGGAACGGCACATGACAGGACATTAAAGGGAATCTGTCAGCAGAGTTGTACCCATGACACTGGCTGACCTGTTACATGTATGCTTGGCAGCTGAAGACATCTGTGTTGGTCCCATGTTCATATGTGCCCGCATTGCTGAGAAAAATGATGTTTTAATATAAGCAAATGAGGATCTAGGTGCAACGAGGGCGTTGTCATTACACCTAGAGGCTCTGCTCTCTCTGCAACTGAAAACGTCATCACGCCTGTTCCTGTCAATCAAAGAGGAGAGGATGCGGCAGTTGCATAGAGAGTGGGAGCCTCTAGGTGTAATGGTAACGCCCCCGTTGCTCCTAGAGGTGCAAATGCATATATTAATACATCATGTTTCTCAGCAATACAGACACATATGAACATGGGACCAACACAGATGTCTTCAGCTGCCAAGTGCACATGTAAGAGGTCAGCCAGTGTCATAGGTACAAATCTGCTGACAGATGCCCTTTAAAGTTTTACAGGGGCTATTTCCATCATGACAGGTTGTCTGCTTTCCAGTTAAGAATACAGGCTCCATTCCCATGATCTCCCCAGCTTGTGATGGTTAGGACACCAGCTTCAGTGACACATCAGTAAATATCCAGTAAAGTACTATTTAGACACATGAGGCCTGGACAATCCAACGTGCTGGAACTGGAATCTGCAATATTTCATAGACGTAAGGATTATAGTAAACCTAGAAGAGAGCGATGGTAACTGACAGCAATTCTTCTGGTCAAGCTGCGAATAAACTGCTACTCAAAAGACTCAAGTGCATCATTCATGAGAAGTGAAAATACAATACAACTTATATAATATGGCAATTTGTACACCTCTAGCACACGGCACAACGACAACAGTTTCATCCCAACACCACAATGTACGGCACTTCCCCACTGCAATAATCCTGCACACACAAAAGAAACTGGTTGAACTTCGAGGAGAAGTAGTCGGTAAGTAATTAGCGTCCCTCAAACTTTTAAGCTGCTCCGTAACTGTGCTGGCTTCAGTAAGCAGATTTATGATACAGAGCGTGCCCGCTTCACAAAGCAAACCCTTTATCTCCCAGAGGGTTAGAGAATTTTATCCCGGAAAGAATCTGATTTGGAAATCCTGGCTAAATTCCTGGAGTTTAGCACCATGATGGGCTAGGGGGAATTATGTGAATGCTTACGCAGATCTAGAGCAGGTAATACTGAATAAAATGCAAACAAGTGCATGACAAAACGGATATTACATTTCTATGTGTATTCTATCCACGCCCATCAGTCATCATATGGAGCATTATATGTAAAATCACATCATATTTTGTGCAAATATTTTAAGGAATTTTTGTTCACTTATAGGTTATGTGATCCGAAGTAAGGTAATAAATATGTGTGTCTAGAAGTTATACATAAAGAAAAGCGGCATTCCCATCTCATATGTTTTGGACATGCCATCACTATATGATCATTGGGGGGGCTGACGAACCAGAGAATGAATGGCCCACAGAACTGGCTTACCATTGCCCGGCTTCCTGCCATGCAGAACTATAGGACAGCTCTATTCAAGAGAAAGGGGTCAGCGGAGGTCCCCTGCAAGGTTCGGTGGCTAGGAGAGACACCATGCAGGGAAAAATAACGAACAGGCTGAGGCCCTTCAATCTCAGGATCAGAGGTTCAACCCGAAAAGCTCTATAGTACCGGCATATTCTAGCCATTTTTGGGGGGGAGATGTAAATACAACCTTAAAACGGGAAAACAGGGCATATTCAGCAGGTAATTATCAGAAAGAAAAACTGGGGGTCAGTCATACTGGGATGTGCTGACTGACCTCCAGTTTTTCTTGCAGTTTAGGTGGAGGCGTGGCTGACTCCACCACCATTTCAGTCGTGCACTCCTAACAGGCTGATTTTAATTAGTGCTAGTATAAAGCTGTGTCCTGCTCTCCCTATATGCATTGGAGGCCAATTGGCACCAGGAGAGGTGGAATATAGAGTGGGCTCAGCATTATATGGAACCTGCATTCCCTGAGCGTAATAGAGGTCAGTGTGGCATCAAGGAGGTATCATATTGTGTGGAGCCAGCATTCCCTGAATCAGTGGAGGCCATTTTGGCACCATAAGAGGTACAATATAATGTCGGCTTAGCATGCATGTGGAGCCTGCATCCTCTGTAGTTAATGGAGGCTGCTATAGCACTTAGTGACTATGGCGTTTAGTGTTAGGTTCCCGTCTTAAAGAGATCACCTTGATGTTGGGCAGACGTGCACAGATAATTTTGTACAAAAGTATTTGCCAAGAATCTCACATTTACAATGTAGCGCTAGTATCGTGTAGATAGTGAGTATGGCGGTATTATATGTACTGATTTTATTGTTTGTGTTCGCAGAGTGCTGTTGCATTTTTTTATGTTTTACTTTTTTTTAATGTTTTACTTTATTTTTTTATGTTTTACTCAGCAGGTAATTAAGGAATGAACCCATTAGTCTACAATCAATGTCTGCTCAGCAGAGGAGGTGAGAGCTGCACCGACATGCAGCAATAATCTCAACTGTATGAGGGTAAACAATCGCCACTGTGATCATTTGTCCCCATGGAGAATCATTGTTTCTGGGCAGCACAATCCTCTGTCCAGAAATGATTATTTAGGTCAGGGATGCCCAACCTGCGGCCCTCCAGCTGTTGCAAAACTACAACTCCCAGCATGCCCTAATAGCTGTAGGCTGTCCAGGCATGCTGGGAGATGTAGTTTTGCAACAGCTGGAGGGCCACAGGTTGAGCATCCCTGATTTAGGTGATCAACATCAGCGAGCATTTGCTTATTCACCGGGTGACCGGCGGCCGTTGAAGGTCAATCATGAGAAACCAGCTTTCCTAGGAATGCTCCTTCCCCACATCAGACACATAGCTGTCCTACAGCTTCAAAGCTGTAATAGGGTTTCTACAAAGGTTCAGGAGCACTCTACTGCGCCTCCATTTTCACACAGAGGCAGATTGAGTTAAAATTCACAGCGGTCGAGTGCGGTGCCGCTGCCTAATGCAGTACACCAATAGCCTGCATGCAACCTCAAGCTGTTGCATCAGGGCATGAGGAGAGTTGTAGTTTTCCAAAAGCTGAAGGACCTGGGGTTGGGGATCATTACTGCACACAGCCTCGTCAATGACACCACAGTTGCACAGTACAGACAACCGCGAGCAAAAAAAAAAAAAAAAAAAAAAAGTCACTGCTTGGGTTTTAAGCATGAAGTTTACTTGTAAATACCAAGCGGTGCGCGTATAAAAAGTTCCAAGCGCAATGTTTTCTGCCGAGGATAACGCTTAATCTTTTAATTAAAAGAACAACAACGGTAATTGAAAATTAAATTACATTTCAGGCCCGGGATACAGCCGACTGCTCCGTGCTCACAAGTATTGTATGGTGAGATACCGTCGACGCCTCTGTAAAACCAGTGCTCATTCCGGTCATATGCGTAGAATAAGAAGACAGAGGCAGGGGGCAGAAACGAGCGTCACATAAAAGTGTCAGTTAGGGGGCGCTGTGGTTTTAACAAAAACTGCAGAAAGTCCTGAGCAGAGCCGGCAGAACGATGACTGGAGGGCTTGTTACCGGCTTATCCTCAATGTTATTTCTTTGGATGGTAAAATGTCTGAAATAAAAGAGGTCACGGCCATTTCTATGGCAATAACTTAGTGTTATTGTCTTTAGTTGAATGTTTGTGTGTACTGCGACCTATGATCCCATAGTATGGATGTATACCTGTAACACGGCTAGAGAGGAGGAAGAAGCTGAAATTCATATAGCAAGGAGGGGCTGGGCAGTTAAAGGGACATAACCTAAAAGTGACCATACTCATTAGACTTACGCAGGCCAACCATCTGACGTGTTCAGCAAATGCTGGTTTGCATACATCGGGGGATAACTTGGTCAGGCATACTGATATTCAAACATGCCCAATCCTTTGTTTTGAGTGGAGGTAAGGCCTAGTTCACACTTCAGTTATTTTGGAAGAGTTCCTCCTGTTCTGTGTTTTTGACCCACACCTAGTTATGGCTCACAATAACTGATGGAAATAACTGATCAAATAACTAAAGTGTGAACTCAGCCTAAGTTGGCACCAAAAGGTGTCTGGCAGCAGCTTAAAGGGGTATTCCAGTTACCATAAATATAACTTATGTTTCAGACTAATTCATCATCAATAATTACCTAATATAATGTTAATTTCACATATTTACCATTCAGTAGTTATAAAAGGTGTTTTTTTCCTCTGCTACCCACTGTGTTTCCTCATAAGTTACCATGGCATCGACCTGTAGTTCTGAGCCTTTGTTAGGTCGAGCATGCTCAGTGTGTAGAGTAGAGGGGGCGTGACCGGACTGTATATCAGGCAGCCAATCAGTAATCATCAACACTCATGAACAAGCACAAACTCACAGCAGGAAAGCTAGGGATTGTGGGGATTGTAGTTTTGTGAGGAAAGATCAGGAGCCATGATACTCTGTGTGTTGCAGGCTCACACAGGAGCTAGACAAATGGACTTTAAGGTAAATTGAAGCTCTAGTTATATGTACAGGTAGGGGCTCTGGTTGGGTCATAGCTTGCAGCCTTAATGCAGTTTTTCAAAAATTAAGTTACTTTACCGGAATACCCCTTTAAGCTTATCTCCCAATTCAGAGCATGTGCATGTTCAGCCAAAGTGTGCATTAGGAATAGTTGTCAGCTGAAATAAGCATTCGGCAGACATCTTCTGGTACGTATGGCAAACCCCCTACACTTTCTGTAAATGCAAAATACGGTTTCCTGCAATTAGCCATTCAGAAAAGCTCTTCAATGGGATTACTCTTTGGAAGTCCAAATGAGTCTTACCACTTCGGGATGTGTCCCTGCGCAGTCTGAAATTATCCAATCAGTGCTGCCAGTGCAGGGACACACCCCCAAATGGTAAGACTCATCCAGACCTTCACTGAAGTCTATCAGTTCATTCATAATTTCCAGAAGGCATAATAAAGGAACGACACAACAGAGTCATAAGAATAGCTGCTCCAGAATTGTTATTACATGAGGAATGAAGGCAGTTACTAAAACAGGCATGTCAGGAAAGGTGACAGGTTCTCTTTAAAGAAATGTTAAAAAAATCTATGTGAAAGAATATAGCAGTGGGCTGTAGGATAGAGTTAACCATGTTAGCTGGCGACAGTAATAAGCCCGGATTAAAGCACATTACTCCTTAGTGGTGGAACCGGATTGATCTGATACAACATAAACGAGAATAGTAAGACGTATGTTAGAAAGTAAGTAGAGGACCAAACATCTAGACCAAAGTGCATGTGAATTTCACGATTAAGTGCCCCAAAGGGAGAACATGTCAGACACAGGCTTGTCATATCAACCTCCATTCTTCCAGACAGTGGTGAGATGGCTCTCTTCTAGAAGTCCTGCCATACTCTGTTTTGGCTGGGTTCATGTGTAAAGCGCTGAAATGTACTCTAAATGACTAAGCTTCAGTTGAAATCATCGCCTATGTCTTCGCTGCTGTCTGTACAGATTGTCTCTTTATTCTGCCAGTAGCACGCAGGCCAATGACACATCCAAACTGGCATGTAAACGCTCTCACAGGAAGCACAGCTGGAGAGCCCGACAGCGCACTACACTCTCTAATCTCGGCCTTCAGAAAGAACTAAAGTACTAAAACAGTCCTACATTTTTCCATATAGAATATAAATGTATGAGAAGATGGGGTGTCCCAGCATAATAGAATGCTCAATACAAAAGTCATATAAAATGTAAAATAACATAAAACATCTAAGCAAGGCTCAATTCAGATCGTAATTTTAAAAAAAATGTCCATGTTGTGGCCTCAACAGGCAGACAACTTTCAATATGGCAGCGACATCCCATCTGTGTGTCCATGTAGGACATGGACAATAGGCTCCACTACTTTCATGGTCCATGTTCCATGAGACACTGGCCAAAGTAATGCGTGCCCTGAGCACCATGCAGAAATATGGAGGTGTGTATAGCGACATTTACTTCTATGGGTCAGTGTGTTGTCCAAAGGCCACGACATGGACAAAAACTACAGGCGTGTGAATCAGTCCTTAGACACTAATTATTAATGGCATATTAGTAATGAGAAGGTTCAGAATAATTATTATTGAGGTTCTACACTAATGTTATAGAGAACTAAAAGTTCTGACTCTTTGAAGAACACATAAGGTTGAAAATGTAGTGCCCAGGCTGAGATACTGAAGACCACGGTTTTATAGATGTGTGTGCTTATTTATTACTAATGCATGTGGCCATAAATTGTCTATGTACAGGAAGCCTATGTACAGAACATAAGAGCATAAAACACGCATGAACCATGCCTACACAGCCACAGCACGACAGATCTCAAGCATGGAGACCATAAACCATGACAGCACGACAGATCTCAAGCATGGAGACCATAAACCATGACAGCACGACAGATCTCAAGTATGGAGACCATAAACCATGACAGCACGACAGATCTCAAGCATGGAGACCATAAACCATGACAGCACGACAGATCTCAAGCATGGAGACCATAAACCATGACAGCACGACAGATCTCAAGCATGGAGACCAAACTTTCAGCATAAGAATATTATAAAAGATGGAGTTCTTTTAGTGCTGCTTTTTATTAGCTACAATTTATGGAATTCACTAAAGGGGTTGTCTCAAAACCCTCTCCAATTGACCTCCAGCTTAGATATTTGGCAAGAATGTTTCCCTCAGGACGAACAGATGATCGCCATGGTTTAGAAAAGCCAGACCAGACACTTCCCATTGAGAAGATAGTTGTCTTCATAATACAACCCTATAACGTGTATATAACTCATATTTTATACTTAAAAACACCACAAAAACACAAATTTCAACTGCACTATGCAACTCCCTTACATTGTACAGACAATAAGAAGTAAATAGAATTTTCATTTTGTGCCAAGAAGGCAACTTTACGTGGACTCATTCTTAAGTCAGATCCAGGCAGGAAAAGGTCCTGAAGACTACTTCTAGGATGCCTACATCAAACTTTACCAAGTATCTTCTCAATTCTACAGTAGCTGGACCACTAATGGGACAAAAATCCAAGACAACTTTAGAAAAGTTGGATTCCAAAATTTTAAATGGTCATCCTGATACAGTCAACTTTTATTTCATCTTTAAGCTAAGAAAGAACGTACAGCTTTGTATAAACACCAACACCATATGACAATGACAGAACAAATAGCTGTGGATGTCAATGTAGGCCATAAAGATAGAAAACATAAGCAGAAAGCATAAAGATAGCAAGTTGTATGAACTTACGATGAAGACTTAGTGAAATGTTGATGGTGCGTTCCTCCGTAAATCCCTTCAGATTCGGAATCTTGGCGCAGTTTAAAGTTGTTTGGGACGGGCTGTCCCCCATGTTGACCCAGCACACGGTCTCTTCAGCATAGTTGAAGTCCATCGCTGTGGTCTGCTTAGTGCTGGTTGGGTTAATACCTTGCACCGGTGCTCCATTCAAGTATGTGGCCAAGATGTTTTGTGTGCTGGCTATAAGAAGAACTGTAGGTCTTTCTACTGGCTCTATAAAAAAATGTGACATTTTAAACTTTTATAGCTTTAATTTGTAAAACATCCTGAAAGCATCTAAAACAGTCACAAAAGCAGAACCATAAAATGTCTGCCAAGATGTAGCTCTGAAAATCAAATGCATTGTGTCAACTTGGAACTAGAATTACTAATACAAGCATAAGACCACCACAGTGCGATGGAAACGTAGGATGCGGTGCTTCTGTAGCTATAATAAATCACCTAATACCCATGTTAGGCAGATGCCATCAGGAGAAATGGCAAGTGTCAGTAAGCTTTTATACCCTATACAGATGACTCCCATACCACTCAAGCACTCAGATGTTAATGCCTTCAGGACTTTCATCTGGCCTACTCACTGATCTAGGACCTCTTGAGTTAAACCGATGCTCCTGAGAGAGGATGGGGGATAGGTTTCCCAGACATCAAGAGTTATAACCTGAGAAGTCTACTGAGACATGGCCTTGATTGGCTTAAAGGATCTAATTACTCTTCTAATCATGAATTGATAATTGGTTTAGTACACCCCTGGAGTTTAAATGTGTTATATACAAGATACTCTGCTCTACCTCCAATACTCAAAGCCTTTCCATTAAAGATACAACAGTGGCATTAAAAGCCACAAAACATAATTTCCAGTTGCATTTTCTTATGTCTAAATTCCTATCTCCATAGCGGCACCTAGAATTTAAGGCAGACCCACACAATGAACTTTTCACAACATGGCGTGAGTGGGGGATTTTGACTATCAAAGACCTCCAGTCAAAGCCTCAAGAGAAGATGTATTATACATTTCCAGAATTATGTGAAAAATATGCTCTTGGGGAGGCTCACTTTTTGGCGTATTACCAATTAGTAGGGTTTCTTCGCCCCAGACTCAGAGACCTCTCAAGTGTTGGAGAAATCTCCTATGATCTCTTGATAGATCCTCCAAATGAGAAGAAGTTGGGAAATGGATCTTTAGGATTCAGAAATAGTGGTCAAGATCTTAGAAGGATGGGCCCTTAAAGCAGTCCCTGGATAGGTACTGCAAGAGTCCCAGTTTAGACTCATTAATTGAGACACTTATGGCTGCAGTAAGTCAAGACGTCCTGGCTCTTGATGTGCTGTCCCAAATGTCATGAACAAGAGTCCAATTTGACTCCTGGCATTCAGGCCTGCTCAGCAATGGAGAAGGTGATAGAACTTATTAGAAATGATAAATTGGATGTTGATACACCTCTGAAACTGGAGACAATTTTGTTTCATTCCAGCTGGATTAGATCTCCCATTCCTCTAGTTGTTCATGTTGACTTATTGGTGGCCAAGACATGACTCACTGGGTGAAAACAAGTATGCCTCCAGTAATCGAGCTGATCTCACAAGTCAAAGTATGCTTAGACATGTACCGACAAGAAGCTGAGCACTTGCAAGAGCCTTCTTCAAAAATTGGGGCGCTTTCCTTTGCCACTTTCTAACCAATACTGAACTGAAGTGATATCAACTCTTCTTTACACAGCCTGGTTTGTCACATCAGAGATGTCTGGCGCATTGGGTAATCATACCATAAAGGGGGATATCATCCAAAAATGAATTCATTGGTGCTACGTTCATGGAATTGGGTGCAGTATAACACTTATCCATTAGGAAGGACTTATATCGCCCTTTGAGAGTGGACGGTGAGAAAAAGGGATGGGGGTGGGGAGGAAGAAGGACGTAGGGGGTGATTTTCAGGTTTTTATTTCTACTTTACTACCTAGGAACATTTCTACTTTATCACCTAGTAAACTTCCAATCGTATTTTGCTGTTTAAACTATTGTTTAATAAAATATATTAAAGGGGTTGTCCAGCTTCTCTCTCCCTCCTGATCCGACATCAGGCATGGAAAGATACTGCTGCAGGCCGCGCGGGACAGTTGCTGTATAATGTGGTCCGACGGAGATTTGGTTGGCAGAAATGCCAAGAATCGGCCAGAGACAAACCACTGCATAATGTGGTTTGTGTGCGGCAGAATTGTCTGCGTATCAGGCGTCTGGATCGTAGTGCCGCAGGTGTGAACGTAGCTTAAGACAACTCAATGCTTACGGTTCTTTGCTTTGCAGGACTTGTTGTCAGGCTGTAGCAGATAGCCCTCTACACATCCACAGGTGTAAGACCCTTCCGTGTTCTGGCATGTCTGACTGCATGTCCCATACAGCGTGCACTCATCAAAGTCTGTGGAAAGAGAAAAGATGTCAGTATGCAAACTGAAAAAAGAAGCACTATAGCCAATATAGCCTCATGTTATCAGAGGTGTCTATACTACCATTTACGAAAGAAGAAAAAAAAAAAAAAAAAAAATCACAAAAACCCAGATGCAATACACATAATTGTTGCATATACCTGTAAAAGCTAAATAATAATAACATAAATGTTGTATACGTGAATATCGCGCTTCCACATCATGGATTTCTACAGACAAGATGGCTATGCATGTGCATAAGAAATGTAAATAAAAGCTACTTCCTACCACATTGGCTCCCATAGGGTTAATATCCGGTACATGATAGCCGGCCAGGTACAGAGTCTAGGGGGTTTGTGTATGTAAGAAAGTCGGCTTCTCTTCCCCTTCTACATTAGCTATATGCAAACTGCTCCATCCCCGCCCTTAGACACTTGTGTATTTTCAAAACCAGGAGTGGATCCAAAACATGAACGAGGTTCACATGCCTACATTATACTTTTACTGTTTTTAGGTTCAGCTTCTGGATTTGGCTCATGAAGCCCAAGGCGACATAATGACCTAAATACACAACGCGAACTAGGACTTTCAATGTACAGTCACATAGAGGTAGGTTTACCATGACAAGTGTGCCATAATTCTGGCGTACATGCCTTATATCACGTTTATTAAAGGGGTTTTCCAGGATTTTCATACTGCTGACCATATGTTCGTGTGCATGAGGCTTGAATCTAACCCCTTTCTTAAACAAGAACTCCCGCAAAAAATGTTATTCTCTGACCTGTTAGAAAGGTGCATGATATAATTTATAGTGAATGTAATCTTATCAGAGGCTGAAATTGTGAGTTATCCACGCTCTTCTTATTGTAGCTGGGTCATGTGACCAACCCCCTGACCTCCAACTGACCCTGGACAGCAAGCCAGTCACTTCTCTATTCATTCCTATGAGACTGAAAGTGAGGCTCCCATAAGAATGCATAGAAAATTAGACTTCCTGTCCACACAAGGTGCTGTGTGAGTTGGTGGGTCCAATTCCTAGTCACATGACACAGATAAGAAACTTCAGGATGATATAACTCAAAAATTCAGCTACTGGTAAGAAAATGACATTCACTACAGTTTACATCATGTGCATTTCTAGCAGGACATGGAATAAAATTTTATGCGGGAGTTCTTCTTTAACCAAGTCTTGGGCGGTCACGTGACCGCTGTGTCTTTTCAATTCCTTATTATGTTAGTTCCTCACTGTGATGTCTCTCACGTATGAGTTACTGATTTTGTCACATTTGTTTCACAATTTGCTTTGCATTTAAAAGTTTTTCCTGTATGAAACCACTGGTATCAGCAAAATGATGTTTTCCCCAAAAGTATGCTATAATTTTGCAGTCCACCCTCCGGCGCTCACCATTACTGACCTTTGCAAGTCTTGCCATCTTCTGCGAGCTGGAAAGAGGAGTTACAGTAGCATACAGGCCCGTGCGAGGTCCGTGCGCAGTGGTGCTGACATCCTAATACGGTGCAGTTGTGAGCATATTCTACAGAGGGGAAGACACAAAATATAACATTAGAGGTCGCAGAGCAAACTTAAAAAAAATAGAAGGTCAATGGGTTCAAGGACACATAGAAGAATATGTTATCTCTTAACATAGTCGAGATGTAGATCAAGAAGTGATCTCTGGGACCAAATATCAGAGGTATAACCTGAAGGTCCTGGATCTCTATGCCAACCCGCAACCTACAATGTGCCGTTTGTAATAGTGGTGTCTTCTTGTAGGAACGGGGGCTTTGGCCCCTCATCCGGCACCAGGTCAGGGATCAATCAGTGCAGATATTTTGCACATCAAAACCCCTTCTAAACCCAACCTTAATCCTTAAGCACATATGGCGGACACGCTGCAGATTTTCACCAGCGGTACTGGATGCGGAAAATTTGCATTGTATACAGTAACAACAAAAAGTGGATGAGATTGTATATTAAAATCTAAATCCACACACACCCAAGTTTTTGCAATGGGATTCACACATAATTTGACGTACACTGTGGTCCCCCTGGGGGCCTTTTCTACAGACCCCCCTCCTGCCTGGACCAGCAGTGGTAATCATACTTACCTGATCCCTGCTGCAGGGTCTGGCTCCATCACTGCCCCTCCGGATCTGAGGTCCCATGTCTCAGTGTGTCAATATCTGGTTTGACATGGGACACGTGACTGGCCACAGCAATTGTGTGTCACCCAGTGAGATGATGAATGGTTGACTTCACCACTGCAGTCAGTCATTGGCTGCAGCAGTCATGTGACCTACGTCACCTAAGTCGCTGACGTGTGGACACCCAAGATCTGCAGAACTGGCAGGGTACCAATGTAGCTGGAACCCAGCAGTAAGGATTAAGTGAGCCATGCTGGGGGTCTGTAGAAAAAGCCCCCGGGGGAACAACTCCTTCAACCCCTGGGTTGAACTTGATGGACTTATGTCTTTTTTTCAACTCTATGAACTATGTAACTATGTAAATCTGCCGCATATCAAGTCATACTGAAGATTTCTGCTGTACATTTCACCTTTTGCATGAAAACAGCATAAAAACTAATACATAAAAATGTAAAAAAAAATTTAAAAAAAGTGACAATGGGGCACAAAATCACAGTCTTACTATTAGGCTTCATTCACACGACCGTATGCGTTTTGAGGTCCGCAAATTGCGGATCCGCAAAAAAAACGGATGACGTTCCATATGGCATCCGTGTTTCCGTTTTTTTTGCGGATCCATTGTAACAATGCCTATCCTTGTCAGCAAAACGGACAAGAATAGGACATGTTCTATATTTTTTGCGGAACGGAAATACGGACATACGGAAACGGAATGCACATGGAGTATCTTCCGTTTTTTTTTGCGGACCCATTGAAATAAATGGTTCCGCGTCCGCAAAAAAACGGAACGGACACGGAAACAAAATACGGTCGTGTGAATGAAGCCTTAGGCACATTCACTATTCTGGCACATGGACCTTAGTACACTTGGAGACTTTGGAGTATTGTAAATCCTGTGCCAGATTCTGTTCATGCACGAAAAATTTGTCAACTGGCGCATTTTCACTGATAAATTTGCCTCCGTGAAGTACCATTCCCATTAAAAAAAAAAGCATGCATCAAAAACTGGCAACCTCAGCATCCGTGATAAAGTCCTTTTTTTTATCTTTTTAATTCCAGCACAGTAACGCAGTGACAAGCGTCTAGCGTTCCGCTAACTAACGAGCACAACCTCGGTATTTAACGCTCATGCCTGCGGGTTTATTTATCTTGTCCTTGGCAGGTAACTAGTCATAAATGAAGCAGTCACTGGCAGGAGGAAATGGCTTCATCATGTCTAGCCCTCCGCGTACACAGAAGAGAAATCTCCCTGGGGTTGGTATGGCGAGCATTCCACATGCAGAGAAGTTAATTGGACAGATTAATTATTATGTGCAATGATCCCATAAAGTGTGACTGTTCTGCAGCTAAAGTCCTCGCCACCCGCAGCAGCCTTCCTGACTAGCACCTTTTACAGCGCTCTGCGAGGGATTGAGGGAAGGTGGAAGTTACAGTCCTTTATCTGAATTTAAGGACAGGTTTTCATTATTTCCAGACGGCAGTGCCCTGATAGGCGTCGCCAGGCTGAGCTGGTGGCGTCACAATTCATCTAGGTTCACGAAGTTCACTAAAGAACCATTCCTCAAAAAAGCATAAAACCCTCTAAGACCAGAAAGCTTATAAAAATAAAAAAAACTGCAACGCAAGAGGTTCCGCCTCTCCCGACGTGCTAGCTTGTACAGTATGGCAGTGTGCGGATGTCTCACCAGTCACTTCCTCTGGACAACCACAAGTATGTCTCTGTACGTGGCTGTTTATGAGAAGCTGACCTTCTCTCAGCACCAGAACTATAAAATAACCGCATCAGCATGTTCCAGCTTTCCGCGCACGTTAATCTTTTACCACAAACAGCGAGATCTACACCCGACTTTCAGCATCTTATTCATTTCTAGGGTATTTCAGTTCACACATCTAATGAGGACTGGCCAGCTCTCCTGGCATTCCAGGAAATATCTGTATTCTTCACAAAACACCGATTCTGGATCATCATTGCCCTGTTGTTCCTCCTAGAAATGTATGGATAAATGTGAAGGACAATTGGCTAGTCCCAACTGGATAGTTGTTCTGCCCCTCTGACAAGCAGGGCAAGAAGAGCAGATACATCAATGTCACGGCACCTGGAAGGCGTCTTAACCTGTAACAGATTTTAGTTTCATTTTGGACGTGCTGGACACAAGGGCCAAGATTTCCTACTCCCGTAGATGGTGTGTAGACCTCCTCCAGATGTATCACAGGGGCTCAGGATGGATGATCAATCTGGAGCAGGGACAGAAACTCTTCTCTAACTCTATACCAACTATTGGTTGGCTTACCTTGAGATTTTTTACACCAGAATTGTGAGGCAACGTTAGAATAAAATGGCACATCCTAAGCCACTTTCCTGTGAACTCCTACTCCTTTCAGCTAAGCCCACGCCTTTGTCGAGCATGTCCACGAAAAGTAAAGAAACCCTTAAAAACGCCAAACCGCACCACTTTCTAGACAGATTTTTGGAGCAGACACATTAGTGAATATGGCCAAGGTCTTTAACCAACTTTCTGTCTAGTCCTATTTTGTGCCTAATTTGTTTCCAGTTTTTGGAACATGGATTCTCTATTGGCACACATGCACATAGAGCTGCTGTGACTCAACTTAACATGCAAAGGTGGGCAAGTTTGCATTGTGTGTTAACCTCTTGTATACTGGATACAACCCTACGCTACCCTCTATTTTTGTTTTCTCTTAGCCATTTTAATCGAGGAGAAGGAGAGGCTGGCAGAGAAAGAAAAAGGTGCAAGGGTGCACAGAGTGGCTTGGGTCCACCCTCAGGGCACTTAACAGATCATTTACATATGGATTAAAACTAATTTTTCTCCAGAATGAATCAAAAGGACACTAAAGGCTCCTTTACAGTGAACAATTTAGCAGGCGATTGTCAGGAAGGAAGCGTACAATTCAGTTAGGCAATCTAGTGGTGCTCTGCATCAAGTCAACGCCCCAGATAATTCCATAAAGAAGAAATATGTGGCACTGTTGCAATGATCCTTTATTAATATACAGATAAAATCACATCGGGCAGCAGTATGAGAAGCCTAGACAAGGTGCCGGCCATTTCACATATCTCCTTGGTCAAAAAAAAATTATGGAGATACGGACAACATCTATTGCCTTGTCTAAGCTCCTCATACCTCTGGCCGATTTTATGTGGCTATTAATAAAGGATCCACACAACAGTGCCGTATACTACTTCTTTCTTAATGGATGGACAAGTCATTGTGCCTGGTTTAACCGAAAATTACCCTGCAACAGATTGTCTATAAAAGGGTAATCAGATTTCAGTAACTAAAGGTTATTTTAAACATAAAATAAAAGGTTTCCAATCCACCTTCTGTATAAGACTAGTTTCACACGAGCATTTTAAAGGTCCGGCAGGGAACAGTTTGCCAGGGCTCTCTGGACCCAGAACTGCCAGACGCTGCCTGAATGCCTGGAGACCCATTAACTATAATGGGGACTGGCGGACATCCATTCACAACCCACCAAATATGCCGAGCATCGGCCTGACTAAAGCTGCTGAGTGTAGCAATATTTGTCCAGACGATCTCCACCAGTCGTCATTATAGCTAATGCGTCAGCGGGTATTTAGGCAGCGTCTGGCAGTGCCGGATCCAGAGAGCTCTCGCACGCCGTTTCCCTGCCGGCCCTCTTCAATGATAGTGTGAAAATAGCCTAAACTCATCATTGTCGTCAAGATATCGCTCAGGACAAAATTTGAGGTGTTTCCTAAACTGCTGAAAAAGTAAATTGGAGGAAAAAGTTGGGGCACATGCTTTTGGGAAACTAAATACACTACCAAACAGGCTGATTAGGGGTTCTGGTCACACAGCTTGATGTGGATCGATCAACGATATACAAAATGATCAGTGCTCTTTTAAAGGGTCTTTCACATAGCCTGATGCAAAATGCACCAAATTTAGGAGAGTGGCTCATGCTGGACAGCAGATTTCAGTGTTTAGCTAAATACTTTTGTTTAAAGGGTTTCTGTCACCAGTTTTTTCGGTATGTATCAGGCTGACATTAGAGATGGGCTAATGTCACCTGATTCCAAATATATATGTGTTTTATTTACTGGTGCCCCCATTTTTATATAAAATGAACTTTTATTTTATGCTAATAAGGCCTCTAGGTGCAAGGGGCGTTACCTCTGCTCCTAGAGGTTCTGTTGATTGACAGGACCAGGCAGAGAAGAAACACTCCATTCACCATAGCTTTCAAGGACCTTCAATGATGTCATGACCATGTGATCAGTCACATGGTTAGGATCACACAAATAGCCTGTCTCCTCCTAAACCATGTGACTGATCACATGGTCATGACATCATTGAAGGTCCTTGAAAGCTATGGTGAATGGAGTGTTTCTTCTCTGCCTGGTCCTGTCAATCAACAGAGCCTCTAGGAGCAGAGGTAAAGCCCTTTGCACCTAGAGGCCTTATTAGCATAAAATAAAAGTTCATTTTATATAAAAATGGGGGCACCAGTAAATAAAACACATATATATTTGGAATCAGGTGACATTAGCACATCTCTAATGTCAGCCTGATTCATACCGAAAAAACTGGTGACAGAAACCCTTTAAGGCGTCATGCAACGACTGTATCCATTTTGTGGTCCGCACCTTTCTGCATCTGTCCTATACCTGGCTGCAATATGCAGGCCGTGGACCTACTGAAGTCCACAGGTCTGCAAAAAATGTGGATGCAAAACAGACAGTATCAGTATTCGGCAGATCACAACATACAGTTGTGTGCATGAGGCATTATGGTGTTCTCCAGGCTACAGATACTGATGACCCATCAATATCAGATCGGTGGGGGTCAGCACCCAGCCCTCCCCCCCTTATTGATCAGTTGTATTGGGCAGCTGCAGCACCAGAAACTAACAGTGTACGGAGCAGATGCAGGACGCTCCACACACTATGTAGTTTCTATCACCAAAGTACTGAAGGTCAGCTCCCATTCACTTGAATAGGAAGAGAACTGCAGTACCCCAGCACGTCTACTGCACAGTGCACGGAGCGGTCTTCATCCAGCTCTGTACACTGTATAGTCTCTGCTGCCAGGTCCAGGGTGTTTGACCCCAATCAATACGATACTGATAACCTATCCAGGACAGGATATAAATATCTTTAGCCTGGAGAACCCTTTAACTTTATACCTAATATTGGTTGGCTTAGATTGAGACAGAATTTTACACCAGAATTGTGGCGCAATTGTGGTGCAAAATATTTATTTTCCTCACCTATATTCCACAACGCTCTACAGACATTAGCATCACGCTGTCCCCAATGGAGTACACACAAACACGGGGAGAACATACAAACGCCATGTAGATGTTGTCCTGCTAACCACTGAGCCACCATGCTGTCCATCGCATACTAAACTA
Source organism: Rhinella marina (assembly GCA_900303285.1). Taxonomy (NCBI): domain Eukaryota; kingdom Metazoa; phylum Chordata; class Amphibia; order Anura; family Bufonidae; genus Rhinella; species Rhinella marina. The sequence continues at coordinate 196,703 of ONZH01002335.1, forward strand.
CATGCTCTTTCACAAATACACAACCCTCTTCAGGCAAGTCAAGCCCTCTTGTTGACTTAGGCATGAATAAATAATCTAAACCTTGATGTGGAACATATTTTGGCACCATTCACACCAAAATTTAGGTGCACTGACATTAGTAAATCTAGGCCAGTATTTTATGTGAAGAACCTGCACTGAAACATCCTAATCCATAGTGAATGTGCATTTCAAGCAGATACATGTTCACTGAACACGATGGGAAGTAGAGTTAATCAAGATCTGCCTAAACTGTATGGAGATGCCCTTGTCTGGCAGCCAAGTGTCCCTAGAAATTATATTCAAATGCTGGGGACGGTGCGGAGGAGAGGAGAGCGGCCGGTGGAATTCTCCACGAGCTTTACATCTGAAACAGTGGATGAAACAAAAGCTTACCTTGTAAGTGAAAGTGTACAGTGCGGAGGAATTAGGAGCGCTATCTCTAGCTCTATGGGACATCATTAAAGAGTAGAAAAGGAGGATGTTCTCAGAGAACACAAAGTGCCCATTGTGGCAGGCCCAGCAGCTGAGCGCCTCTTGCACTTGTACTGTGTCGAATCAATTTAACAGGAGAGCACTGATGAATCCTGATGAGAGTGCATGGCCAGGAATTATTTGCAATTCTTTGATTTTGCTTCCTCCATGCTCACTCCACCAGAAAAAGGAAAGCATGATCCTGTGCAGGAAGAGCTGTTGGCAGTGACCCATAGCAATTAAAATTGGAATAACTGGTAGTCTCAAGGGGTGCGGAAAATTCAGAGCATGTTATAGGCTCAGGGAGTTCACTGGATCTGAGAGGGGCACAGATATTAATCCTCGGCGGCACTGAAGCATGTAAAGACCACCATTGACAATCTAATTGTCCTGTGCTAAAGTTGTAAAAAGAAGAAAGTACACTGAAAACAGGACAGGATACAAAATGTCTCCTTTTTATTACTATTATATTATTATTATTAAAGGGAAGTCTCAGAGTCTCGCTGGTCAGCAGCTCATCTCTCCATGTAAGCAGGTACAGGTCATGAGCCATCGAACGAACGTTAAAAATTTTCCCATTCAATTTTTTTATCGGACTGTGCAGGATACAAGAACATGGTGTGCTGTGTTTTTGTATCTTTTTTTATTTTTTTTTTCCAAACGTATACATCAAACGGAGGCATAAAATGTGATGTGAACCCACAGCACATAATGCATAACACAAAAACACCTGCTGGTCTGGGCGCTAACTATACAGAGAACTTCTCTCTGTAACCTACACCTTCCGCGGGAGACCAGACTTAGCCCAGTCACAGTCTCGAAGCCTCTATGCTCTGGCACTGACTGACGCCACACCTGAGATCTATTCCGGCTTGAGGAAATACCCATGCTGGAGTTGGGTGTGGACTGGTGGGTCCCTCTACCAAACTTACCTAACAGTCCAAAAAAATCCAGCCCAGAACCAAGTCTTAAAGGGGTTGTCCGAGTTATTTTTTTGTTCATTATATGTTTCTAACTTGTCAGGTATAACAACTTTCCCATATACTTTGTGTTTTTAAAGCTGCTGGTTTCTCAGAGTTGACTGAGGGTCACATGACCTGTGATGTCAGCTTATCTCCCTGCTCTGTGATGTTTCGTTCACAAGGCTCAGAGTTCAGATAACAGTCTGTACACGAGAGGTCACTGGCCACACCCCCTTTCTTTGCCGGGCTCCTGCTATCTGCTCTCCCTGGTTTCCTTCAGATAAAACATTAAACCCTTCAGCCAGAACACACTGAGGGCTCAAGGCTTTACAACAAACAGTAGCTGCAGCAGTGAGAGGAGACAAATGCTGGGAACAAGAGCTGTAGAGGAATTGTATTATACAAGAACAGGTAGGGAGAAATTCCTGTATGTATTAGCAGTGTCATTGTACAGCTGGGACTTGTAGTCCTACACATACAACATGCTGCTGAGTATTCCAGCAGGCAGACATGTCACTCAGGACTTGTATTCATTCCCTTTGCAGAGAGGGGGGAGAAGGGGGAGGGGCTGAGATTGTTGTTATTGCATGTAAACAAAGACCAGAAGAGAACCAGGGAAATTAGGAAATATGGATTTTTTTTGCCTAAAACTTGCTTAACTTAGTTATATATTGCTGCCCATCAGATTTACAGTGCTATATATTTTTTGTCATAACTCGGACAACCCCTTTAAGTAACCAGTCTCAGCAAATTGTGTTTTGCTCTGACAAGGTAGCTTTCTAGATTCTCTTTTACTCCACCGAGCTGAGCATCGTGGGTGAGATATACACCCCCCAGCACTTTACCACACACATTGTTACAACGTAAAGAAATAAAAGAAATAATTATAATCCAAAATTATAATCCAGCTCCCCTATCAGGAGAGAAACAAGCTGCTGTTCTGCACACACAACGGTTATTCTGCAGCTCTGCCTGTTCAGACTGGCTGCTGTGTATAAGCCCAAAATACAATGATCCGTTTGTGTCATAGGTTTAACGTACACAAAAAACGGATGACTCAGACAGATGTCATACAGTGGCATTTGTTACCATAGAGTTCCGTGTAAAAAAAAAAATATATATATATATATATATATATATATATATGTTAACGCATACCGTATTTTTTGCTTTATAAGACACACTTTTTTTCCCCAAAAAAAGTAGAGGGAAAATTGCAATGTGTCTTATAAAGCAAATACAAGTGAGCGCGTCCATTACAGAAGTGCTCACTAGTATGTATTTGGTGCCGGGACTCCCATCAGACCTCAGATCAGTCCACCCAGCCCCATAAGGATAAAATAAAAAACTCTCTCACCTAACCTGGGTCCAGCGCTCCTCTGTCTTCTCCTTCTGGCGCTGCACTGTCCTGACCGCGTACAGCATCAGGACGTAGTGCGCGCAGTCAGGTGACAGTGCAGCGCCGGCCGGAGAAGACAGAGGGGCGACGGACCAGGAGCGGAGCCGCGGCGAAGGAGAAGTGAGAGAGTTTTTTATTTTATCCTTATGGGGTTGGGTGGACTGATCTGAGGTCTGATGGGGGCACAGTCAGCTAATATCTGAGGTCTAATGGGGTAGAGTGGGCTGATATTGGGGGCACAGTGGGCTGATCTGAGGTCTGACGGGGGCACAGTGGGCTGATATGGGGGCTGATCTGAGGTCTGATGGGGGTCTGACAAAGAGGGCTGATGGGGTTCTGACATGGAGGGCTGATATGGGGGTCTGATGTGATGTCCTGAAATTTATGGGGGGTCTGATAAAAAATATTTTTTTCTTATTTTCCTATTCTAAAATATGGGGTGCGTCTTATCATCAGGTGCGTCTTATAAAGCGAAAAATACAGTACTTTTTTTGCAGGACTCTGCAGGATGGGAAAGCGTAGTGAACAACGTTTTTCCATCCTGCAAAGTCCAGTAAAAAAAAGTATACGTTAACGTAGAAGTTTCTTTTTGCAATGGAACTCTATGGTGAACGGGTGCCACTGTATGGAATCTGTCTGAGGCATCCGTTAATGTTAATTTATATGGTTTTTGATGTATGTTACACATAGGACAAAAATGTGACGTGACCTCACCCTAAGACAGGTAAAGCAATTGCTTACATATAAAAATAAAATGGAGCTGATATTCAAAGGAACCACTGACTGGTACAGACAGGGGGCAGCACAGGACATGTAGCTCAGCAGAGAAGCTACCAGACAACCAATACAGGTGTTTTACCAGAGAAACAGCCATGTTGATTGGTTGGATCTGTGTCACTGTACCTTGAGTCTAGTTTCAACTTAAAAGGAACCTGTCATCAACTTTATGATGACCTCACTTATGGCAGCATAAAATAGTGACAGAAATGCTGATTTCAGTGGTGTGTAACTCATGAACTAAAAGTAAGTGGTTGCTGAGAGCCAGCATCATAATCATTGCAGCCCAGGCCTTGAAAAGAGTCAAATCTACCTGAGAAGAGTCATGGTTATTCATGAATTCCTGCTCTTCCTGCCCACCTGCTGATGATTGACAGGCTTCTACCTAGTTTTCTCCCTTTCTCTCTAGGAAAGAACTTCCAATCATGAGCAGAAGGGCGAGAGAGCAGGAGATTAGGAATAACCATGACTCTTCTCAAGTAGATATGACTGTTTTCAAGGCCTGGGCTGCAATGATTATGATGCTGGTTCTCAGCAACCACTTACTTTTAGCTCATGAGTGACACACCGCTGAAATCAGCATTTCTGTCAGTATTTTATACTGCCCTCAGTGAGGTCAGCATAAAGTTGATGACAGGTTCCCTTTAAGATGCTCTAGGAAAAGCCAATATTAGTTGAAAATATTGTATCTTGAGGGACCACTGTAAATCCTGGAACAGACTGGTGTGATAACTCACACACAACTAAGGCTACTTTCACACTAGCGTTTTTAAATTCCGGTATTGAGTTCTGTCATAGGGGCTCAATACCGGAAAAATGCTTCAGTTTTGTCCCCATTCATTGTCAATGGGGACAAAACTGAACTGAAGACAACGGAATGCTCCTGAAAGCATTCCGTTCCGTCTTCAAACCGGAGAACAAACCGCCGGTTTGCTCTCCGGTCCAGGCATCCGCACCAAGACGGATCCGGAATGACCCCCAATGCAAGTCAATGGGGACGGATCCGTTTGGTGTGACACACCAGTAATCCGGATCTGTCCTCCATTAACTTGCAATGGGGGGGGTCATTCCGGATCCAGCTACAGAGAAACATACATACATACATACTCACATACTCACATACTCACATACTCACATACTCACATACTCACATACTCACATACTCACATACTCACATACTCACATACTCACATACTCCAGCCAGGGACGCCGGCAGCATGTATTCACGCGCCTCCTGCGCGCAGGTATGACGTTTCCCCACTGCGCCCAGCAGAGGGCGCTGTGGGGAATCGGCATCACTGCACGCAGGAGGCGCGTGAAGACGTGCGGCCTGCCTGCCTGGAGTATGTAAGTATGTATGTGTTTGTGTGTATGTGTGTGTATGTATGTTCTCTGTGTATGTGTCAACATGTGTGGGGCCAGAGCGCTGCTCCGGCTCCACACATGTGTCAGCGGCAGTACGGATCCGTCGGCACCCTTTAGGTGCCGGATCCATGCTGCCGCTAGTGTGAAAGTAGCCTAAGAGTATGTTCACATTAGCGTTAGAAATCAGACAAATCAGACAAGCTGTTCAGACAGAGTAATGGCCTACCAGAGCTCATTGTATCCGGCACAGCCAGATAATACCATTCATGAGCCTATTTGTATTACAATGGCTGTGCCTACTGAACCTCAGCTGGATTGGTACAATTAGCTCTGTCACCATGCCCATAGCTATCCTGCCCGATGGCTCAATAATCATACACCAGCTTACAAGTTTATTTCACCAGGGCTCAGCAGATGCCAGACACCCCTGGTATGGCTAACCTCCTGGAGGAACAAAGGGTTGTAGGTAGAAATTACAATCCTACACTCTGATCTTTCTATTCACCTCCAGCAGACATCATGGGGGGCCTTCAGGCATGCTCTACAGACATAAGGCTACTTTCACACTAGCGTTTTATAATTCCGGTATTGGGTTCCATCATAGGGACATATACATACACACATACAGACATACACATACAAATACACATACATACTTACATGCTCCTGGCAGGTCACCACAGCGCAGGAGGAGCAGGATGGCTCACACATAGGACGATTCCACCCGGCGCCCAGCAGAGGGCAATGTGGGGAATTGTCCTATGTGTGCGCCGTCCTGCTCCTTCTGCGCTGTGGAGACCTGCCGGGAGCATGTAAGTATGTATGTGTATATGTGTGTATGTCTGTATGTCTGTATATGGTACTGTGTGACATGTGTGGGGCCGGAGCGCGGTTCCGGCCCCACACATGTCCCTGCGGCAGCAAGGATCCGGTGGCACCCTTCACCTGCCGGATCCGGGCTGCCGCTAGTGTGAAAGTAGCCTAAGATTGCTGGTGGGATCTTACAAATACCTTGTGTCTACAACCCACATTAACCATTTATAGCCTTGCTTAGGTCAACTAGTAAAATGATCAGTAGCTCATTAGGTCACTATATTAGGCATCTCTTTTTCCCCATCAAGCAGAACTGAACGGTCTGTTTATGGGTACCACAAACTTGCCTAACCCATGAAGTGGTTCTAGGAGCTGATAAGAATCCTTACAGCAGGCCAGGATGCAACCTGAAAGATTTATGCTCTTTTTACTGTACCCACATCATTAATCACTCCTTAATAGCATTTTTATTCCAAGTCAACACAAGGACCTAGTGCCAAACAAGACGCATAACAACCTGCTGTAACAAAGAGGAGGTGCGGTCCAAAACCACTAAATCCACAAATAAAACAAGTCAGTGAGAACAAAGGGTCTTCTCATGGTGCGTTCAAAGGATGCGCTCTAGAAACAAGCCCACGGGCCATGCACGCTCTTCTAACTGCAAGCCTAACCAGAACAAAGCCAGCTTAAATTGGAATCACATTAATCACATTGCACATTTTATTTAAAATAATTTAGAAGGAAAAAATGCCAAGGAATTCAACCATCACACACGTTCTACATTCAGATTATTCCACAGGACCTTTATCTTTCATTTCTGCAGAGAAGCAACAAGATTTAAATGACTAATTACTACACATCATCTAATCACAAATCATAGGTCCCAGTGTCTAGCACACGTCAGACATTCTCCTTTTCACCACTCAATGGTCAGTTCTACCAATATGTCAGGTCTATATCACAATATGTCAACTGGGAATTACGATCTACTTGTAGCAAAGTTGAGCGTGCCAACATTAAAAGGGGTATTCCCATCTCACAAATGTAGTTTGTATAATTAGATATAGCCTTACCAATATTATTACTAATAGAATGTATTTATATAAAATGTACCGTTTAGAAGATTTGCCTATTTGTATTTCCATTGTCCCACACACATCAGTCAGGCCGTTGCCCCTGGTTACGGCCACCTCAGCCATGTAGTAGTGGTGGCCGGTTTACTCCTGTTCAAACCCGCTCTGAGGTAACTGCTGTATTGTGAACGCACATTGCATGAGCATGTGGAGGCACATCTTAGGGTTGTAGCATTTTTGTCTGCGCCTCCAAAACGCAGAGAAATGGATCCTGTTCCAAGATCAGTTCATCTCTATGGAGCAGGATCCGTTTATAAAGTCTGCGTTTTGGACGACTCCTGACCATTGTGTTTTGGACTGGTAGCGTCCAAAATGCAGATGTGAAAGTACCCTAAGATGTGTCTCCTCATGCTCATGTAATGTGTGTTCACAATACAGCAGTTACCTCAGAGCAAGCCGACCACCACTATTACATAACTAGGGGCAACAGCCTGACTGATGTGTGTGGGACAATGGATATACAAATGGGGAAATCTTCTAAACGGTACATTTTATATAAATACATTCTATTAGTAATAACATTGGTATGGCTACATCTAACTATACAAACTACATTTGTGAGATGGGAATACCCCTTTAAGGGGTTGTCTAGTATAGGAAACCCATTTCTAAGTGCCCTATTAGAGAATTCGGAATTGATCCCCATTCAGGCCCCCTACTAGCCAGAGATCTAACAATTTGGAATCAAGCTGTAAAGAGGTGGTGGACACATACATTTTTGGGGCTACATGGCACACTTGGCCGTGATACACATCGCACAGCTAAAGACCCCAATATAGGCTGCCTTCATCCCGACTAATGAGAATGAAAGGGGTCACATTGCAAACTGAAAGTTCCTGCGACCACAACAAAACAGTCGCTAGAAATAAGAAATTCAAACCTGATGGATTTCTTGCAGGTCGAAACATGACCCCATTCACTTTCATTAGTTGTAACACAGGGAGAACAACACTGCCATGTGTGTTGGTGCCAAAATTGACATGAAGCCCCAGTCTAAAGGGAAAGGCAGCCATAAAATAAGAAAATGTAGTAAAAAGAAAAAAAATAAATAACTGTAACTAGTCTTGTCATTTGTCACGCGCGTGATAAAAAACTGAAGGTTTACAAACAACATCTCTTAGGCCTCTTTCACACTAGCGGCAGCACGGATCCGGCACCTAAAGGGTGCCAGCGAATCCGTGCTGCCGCTGATACATGTTGACACAGACATTGGGACAGAAATACATACAGACATACATATACATATATACTTACATACTCCAGCCAGGGACGACGGCAGCATGTCTTCACGCGCCTCCTGCGCGCAGTGATGACGGTTCCCCACAGCGCCCTCTGCTGGGCGCAGTGGGGAAACGTCATAGCTGCGCGCAGGAGGCGCGTGAAGACATGCTGCCGGCGTCCCTGCCTGGAGTATGTGAGTATGCATGCTGCGGTTTGTTCTCCGGTCTGAAGACGGAACGGAATGCTTTCAGGAGCATTCCGTTGTCTTCAGTTCAGTTTTGTCCCCATTGACAATGAATGGGGACAAAACTGAAGCGTTTTTTTTCCGGTATTGAGCCCCTATGACGGAACTCAATACCGGAATTTAAAAACGCTAGTGTGAAAGTAGCCTTAGCAACCATCAGTGAAAAACACATTGCTTCTGCACTTGCTTCCGGATGTAATGAGTTTTTCACTGAAGCCCCATTCACTTCTATGGGGCCAGGGCTGCGTGAGAAACACAGAATATAGAACATGCTGTGATTTTCACGCAACGCAAAACTAATGTGTGAAAAAAAAACGCCCATGTACACAGACCCATTGAAATGAATGGGTCAGGATTCAGTGCGGGTGCTATGCGTTCACATCACACATCGCACCCGTGCGGGAAAACTCACTCGTGTGAAAAGGGCCTAAATACGACACTTCCTTCCCGTCAGGTTTGAAATGCTTTTGGATGGTCAGAATAAGTAGTCTGATGCAATAAGAAAACCTGACAGAGCCATTATAAGTTGATGGAGAAAACAGAAGCAATAATATTCCTTTCATCTGCATTTACATGGTTATCTGGTTCTACAAGAGAGCCAAGCACACGCTTTTTGTTCTAATTCTTCTACTCAAGATAATCATGTGCAAACAAATGCCGCGGTTTGATGGGTTTTACATAAGACGTACAGTATCGGTAGCAATTTAACGTTCTGCACGGTTTCTGGACATAAAAAAAGAGAACGTTTTCAGTACAACAAAGGACATCTGGAAATTGTCTATTGATGTAGATGAATGGTGCTCTGTACTTTACATATAATGTGTTCAATCAAGTTCAAGCGCTTTACTCTCTTCCATAAAGCCAGTTATAGTGTCTTTTAGGAAGATACATTTTTATCTCCACACAGACAGGCTAAGCAGGGAGATGAGAAATAGATGTCCATTTAGTCAATGATATCTGTGATAATATAGGAGATGTCTGGTCTAGTGCTGCACGGAGCTCGAGGAAGTCAGATGGATACAGCTACCCGGGTATGTACATGGTTAGAATTGTAATTTGGCCACATTCAGACATGGCAGAGGTTTCAGTGTAGAATCTGCCCAAAATCTGCAAAGGCCAGACCATGTTTTCATAACCTCACTCACAGGATGGGAAACAAATCTGTGCAGAAAAATTCACAATATTAGGATCTGCATGTGTCCAACTGTAGCTTAAAAGGGAGTCTGACACTTAATTTTCACCTATATAACTAAGAGCACTGCCCCACAGAAGATTACAGACACATCCCAGACATACCTGTGTGCACTGTGTCTGTATTATATGTCACATCCCAGACATACCTGTGTGCACTGTGTGTGTGTATTACATGTCACATCCCAGACATACCTGTGTGCACTGTGTGTCTGTATTACATGTCACATCCCAGACATACCTGTGGTACATGTCACATCATGACCCTGTGTGCAACATACATCTGTGTGCACTGTTCTGTGTGTGTATTACATGTCACATCCCAGACATACCTGTGTGCACTGTGTGTGTCTGTATTACATGTCACATCAGACATACCCAGACATACCTGTGTGCACTGTGTGTCTGTATTACATGTCACATCCCAGACATACCTGTGTGCACTGTGTGTGTGTGTGTGCACTGTATTACATGTCACATCCCAGTGTGCACTGTGTGTATACCTGTACTGTGCACTGTGTGTGTGTATTACATGTCACATCCCAGACATACCTGTGTGCACTGTGTGTGTGTATTACATGTCACATCCCAGACATAGACATACCTGTGTGCACTGTGTGTGTGTTATTACATGTCACATCCCAGACATACCTGTGTGCACTGTGTGTATTACATGTCACATCATACCTGTCACTGTGTGTCTACATTACATGTCACATCCACAGACATACCTGTGTGCACTGTGTATCTGTAATTACATGTCACATCCCAGACATACCTGTGTGCACTGTGTGTGTGTATTACATGTCACATCCTAGACATACCTGTGTCACTGTGGTGTCTGTATTACATGTCACATCCTAGACATACCTGTGTGCACTGTGTGTCTGTATTATATGTCACATCCAGACATACCTGTGTTGCACTTGTTGTGTCTGTATTATATGTCACATCCCAGACATACCTGTGTGCACTGTGTCTGTATTACATGTCACATCCCAGACATACCTGTGTGCACTGTGTGTGTGTATTACATGTCACATCCCAGACATACCTGTGTGCAGTGTGTCTGTATTACATGTCACATCCCAGACATACCTGTGTGTACTGTGTGTGTGTATTACATGTCACATCCCAGACATACCTGTGTGCACTGCTGTGTCTGTATTACATGTCACATCCTAGACATACCTGTGTGCACTGTGTGTCTGTATTACATGTCACATCCTAGACATACCTGTGTGCACTGTGTGTGTGTATTACATGTCACATCCAGACATACCTGTGTGCACTGTGTGTGTGTGTATTACATGTCACATCCCAGACATACCTGTGTGCACTGTGTGTCTGTATTATATGTCACATCCCAGACATACCTGTGTGCACTGTGTGTGTATACATGTCACATCCCAGACATACCTGTGTGCACTGTGTGTGTATTACATGTCACATCCTAGACATACCTGTGTGCACTGTGTGTGTGTATTACATGACACATCCCAGACATACCTGTGTGCACTGTGTGTCTGTATTACATGTCACATCCCAGACATACCTGTGTGCACTGTGTGTGTGTATTATATGTCACCATCCCAGACATACCTGTGTGCACTGTGTGTCTGTATTACATGTCACATCCCAGACATACCTGTGTGCACTGTGTGTGTATTACATGTCACATCCCAGACATACCTGTGTGCACTGTGTGTGTGTATTACCTGTACATGTCACATCCCAGACATACCTGTGTGCACTGTGTGTGTATTACATGTCACATCCCAGACATACCTGTGTGCACTGTGTGTGTATTACATGTCACATCCCAGACATACCTGTGTGTGTGCACATACATGTGTGTGTGTGTGTATTACATGTCACATCCCAGACATACCTGTGTGTACTGTGTGTGTATTACATGTCACATCCCAGACATACCTGTGTGCACTGTGTGTGTGTATTACATGTCACATCCCAGACATACCTGTGTGCACTGTGTGTCTGTATTATATGTCACATCCCAGACATACCTGTGACTGTGTGTCACTGTGTGTCTGTATTACATGTCACATCCCAGACATACCTGTGTGCACTGTGTGTCTGTGTATTACATGTCACATCCCAGACATACCTGTGTGCACTGTGTGTCTGTATTATATGTCACATCCCAGACATACCTGTGTGCACTGTGTGTCTGTATACATGTCACATCCAGACATACCTGTGTGCACTGTGTTGTATTACATGTCACATCCCAGACATACCTGTGTGTACTGTGTGTCTGTATTACATGTCACATCCCAGACATACCTGTGTGCACTGTGGTTGTATTACATGTCACATCCCAGACATACCTGTGTGCACTGTGTGTCTGTATTATATGTCACATCCCAGACATACCTGTGTGCACTGTGTGTCTGTATTACATGTCACATCCCAGACATACCTGTGTGCACTGTGTGTCTGTATTACATGTCCAGGAAAAGCACTTTTATTCTGCTGAAAAACAGCTCCCAAGTGCCCGGCTGAAAGTGAGACTAAAAACAGCTTTTACTCCAGGCTTGATTTCTAACAGCTATATTTTCTGATATAGTGGACATAATGTTGTGGTTCTGGTATAGTTTAAAAGGTTGGAATGCTTTCAAACAAGGTCAGGTTCATATTTCTAGAGGCTACCAATCCTAAGATATGAGCAACTAAAGCAGCCCTCCCCTCTTCAATCTGGTTTGCTTTGGGCAATTGGAGAAGCAGAGCTGGGCACTTGGGAGCCATTTTCCAGCAGAATAAGGCCCCCATATATTTTCGGGTTAAGTGCCCGGCTGAAAGTGAAACTAAGAACAGTTTTCTCTCCCGACTCGATTTCTAACAGCTATATCTTCTGATATACTGGATATAATGCTGTGATTTTGGTATCATTTGAAAGCTTGGAATACCAGCTTTCTATCTGCTACCAATCCCAAGATATGAGCAGCTAAAGCAGCCCTCCCCTCTTCAGTCTGGTTTGCTTTGGGCACTTGGGAGCTGTTTTCCTGCAGAATAAAAGTGCTTTTCTTGGACATGTAATACAGACACACAGTGCACACAGGTACGTCTGGGATGTGTATGCAATCTTCTGTGGGGCAGTGCTGTTCGTTATATAGGTGAAAATGAGGTGAAAGATTCCCTTTAAGGTTAAAGAGGTATTCCAATTTCTAAGTGATCACATACCGCTAGGAAATGCTATCACTCTATGACAATGGAGGTCTAACCTTAGGGACTGCCACATATCCCAAAAATGAATGAGCCACCACACTAATTCATTACTACAGCCTCATCACGATTTTCCCAGGCACAGTGACCCCAGATTGGTAGGAAAAGGTCAGACCCTCACTTATCAAAATATGATAGCATACCCTGACAGAGATCAAAATAGGCCTTAAAGGGATTCTGTCACCTCGTTTAAGCCTATAGAGCTGAGGACATGGGCTGCTAGATGGCCACTAGCCCGTCCACAATATACTTTTCCTATTGCTGTGTGTGTCTTTGTTTAGTCAGAAAAACGATTTTATTCATATGCTAATTCTGGTTATAAGGAGCCCAAGGGGCGGTTACCAATCTTCCTGGATCCCAGCCGTGCCCATTGTGAAGGAGCCCAGCACCGCCCCGCATCCTCTCATCTCCTCCTTGCTCCCCCGACTTCACGCACTCAGAGCCGTAATCTCACGCGAGCCATCGCGAGATTACGGCGCTCTGAATGTGTGAAGTCGGGGGAGCAAGGAGGAGATGAGAGGATGCGGGGCGGTGCTGGGCTCCTTCACAGTGGACGCAGCTGGGATCCAGGAATATTGGTAACCGCCCCTTGGGCTCCTTATAACCAGAATTAGCATATGAATAAAATCGTTTTTCTGACTAAACAAAGACACACACAGCAATAGGAAAAGTATATTGTGGACGGGCTAGTGGCCATCTAGCAGCCCATGTCCTCAGCTCTATAGGCTTAAACGAGGTGACAGAATCCCTTTAAGGGGGTAATTTACTATGCTGAAATACTCCTAAATTAGGCGTATTTCAGGAGCAGGTATCTGCGACTTTGTCCTGCTCACGCCAGGTCTAAAATAGTGAGCGTGACGTGGGCAGGCCGATAGGCCCATCTCATTCACCATTTTCTACGTCTGTTTTAGGAGTAGAACTGGTGCTGGATGTGCTGAAATTATGGAGAGGCCTGCACCTCATCATAACTCTGACGGATCCACCGCCACTGCAGGGCCTTTATTAAGATCAGCGTCTAAAACGCCAATATTAATAAATATGCCCCTTAGTGTCTACCCATACCTATGTATGCATATACCAATACATCTCCCCACCCATCCAGGACATACATCAGTATGCACACACTCTTATACCCTCTCTAGTGGTGGCTACGTTTTCAAACTTTGCCTCACAGCTCATAGTAATTCTTACACATCAGTGGGTATCTGTTCACTAAAAAAGCAAACGCAGGCATCATTTCTGGTATAAATTATGGCAAAGCCACTAAACCGGCCTGCTTGGCTTTGCAACTTCTTGCAATTTTGCGCTGTTAACGGCACCTAAAAAGAGTTGCAAAGTTCTGCACAAAATGTAGTCAAAACTGATATTAGAAAACAATACAGGCCTTACCCCTACAGAAGGCTCCTTCATCCGAGCGATCTGGACAGTCTGAATGACCATTACACAGCTTACTCATTGGCATACAGATTTCTGTGCCCAAGCAGTTATGCTCGTTCGGTTGGCATTTCGAAATTTTGTTTTGTGGACCTAGGTGGAAAAAGATATATACACATATGTAAGCAAAACTAAACAAAAGAAGGCACGATATACTTAACCCACAGCAGTTATATTACACATTGTCAAATATTAAAAAAAGCTTTTTTATAAAAATACAACCAAATTCTGACATAAAAGGCAGCAGCTTGCCCAGATAAGGGCTTCTTCACATCTGTGTCGGTGGCTCAGTTTGTGGCCTCCATTACAGATTCCATCAAAATGATCGGACAAAAAAATCTTGCATGCAGGACTCTTCCATCTGGTAAAAAAAAAAAAAGTTTGCAAACGGAAAATCATGCCCCGCTGACTGCAATGAGACCAGGTGGGGATCCGACTTGTTTCTGGCATTAGTGCCAGGATTCAGACAGACAAAAATGAATGCTTAAAGGGAGTCTGTCACCTCCATAGCCCCTATAAAGCATTTACATAGCCCCATAGCACAAATAATGACAAATGTAACTGTACCCGGGGTGCTTTCCTCTGACTTGTAGAAGCTGTAAAAACGTACTTTAATCCATATGTAAATTAGCTGTTGGAAGTGCCCGGAGGCGGAGCTCACCGCCGTGGAGCCCGGGCTCGTCTGCTTTTTTAAACGCTCTCCCCGCCCCTGTCACTGCCTCCGCCCGCCCTCCTCTTCACTTGCGTCCTCAGTCTGTTCCAGTCTCTCCCTGAGCCGGCGCATGCGCAGTGGCTACGCTGATGCTGTGCCCACAATGGGCAATGCAGTGCGCATGCGCCGGCTCAGCAAGAGCCTGGAACAGATGGAGGACGCAAGTGAAGAGGAGGGCGGGCGGAGGCAGTGACAGGGGCGGGGAGAGCGTTTAAAAAAGCAGACGAGCCCGGGCTCCACGGCGGTGAGCTCCGCCTCCGGGCACTTCCAACAGCTAATTTACATATGGATTAAAGTACGTTTTTACAGCTTCTACAAGTCAGAGGAAAGCGCCCCGGGTACAGTTACATTTGTCATTATTTGTGCTATGGGGCTATGTAAATGCTTTATATGGGCTATGGAGGTGACAGACTCCCTTTAAAGGAGTATTCCCATCACACAGATGTAGTTTGTATAGTTAGATATAGCCATACCAATATTATTACTAATAGAATGTATTTATATAAAATGTACCGTTTAGAAGATTTGCCTATTTGTATATCCATTGTCCCACACACATCAGTCAGGCCGTTGCCCCTAGTTACGGCCACCACAGCCATGTAGTAGTGGTGGTCAGCTTGCTCCTGTTCAAACCCGCTCTGAGGTAACTGCTGTATTGTATTGCATGCGGAAACACATCTTAGGGTACTTTCACATCAGCATTTTGGACGCTACCAGTCCAAAACGCAATGGTCAGGATCCGTCCAAAACGCAGACTTTATAAACGGATCCTGCTCCATAGAGATGAATTGATCTTGGACCAGGATCAGTTTCTCTGCGTTTTGGAAGAGCAGACAAAAATGCTACAACCCTAAGATGTGTCTCCACATGCTCATGTAATGTGCGTTCACAATACAGCAGTTACCTCAGAGCAAGCCGGCCACCATTACTACATGGCTGAGGTGGTCGTAACCAGGGGCAACAGCCTGACTAATGTGTGGGACAATGGATATACAAATAGGAAAATCTTCTAAACGGTACATTTTATATAAATACATTCTATTAGTAATAATACTGGTATGGCTATATCTAACTATACAAACTACATTTGTGAGATGGGAATACCCCTTTAATAACTGCTCAGAAAACAACAGTATCATAATGAAAACCTGGCATACGAGCAAATTAAAAAAAAAAAAAAAAAAAAAAAAAAACACAGCCTGGTCTCTCTAGTCTGTCCTTCTATCCTTTTTCTCTTAGGACTTTATCCCATGCAGATTTTTTTGTGGACCATATCCGGAACCATTCTTTTCAATGCATCCACACAAAAAAAAACGGAAGTTACTGTGCATTCCGTTTCTGCAAGTCCGTATTTCCATTCCACAAAAAAAATAGAACATGTCCTAGTATTGTTCGCATTACAGACAAGGATAGGACAGTTCTATTAGGGGCCAGCTGTTCTGTTCCGCAAAATACGGAATGCACATGGACTTCATCCGTATTCTACGCGGATCAGTTTCTTTTGCGGACTGCAAAATACATGCAGTCGTGTGCACGAGCCCTTATTCTCATGTTTAGTTTCCTATTAAAACACCTCCTTCTTGAACCTCATTTAAACTCTTAACAAATGTAAAGATTTCAGCCACGTTGCCCCTCTCTGTTATTTTCTCCAGGTGGTTATTTACTAACAAAAATACATCTTAAAAAAAAAATTCATTTAAATAAATAAAAAAATATATAAAATTTAAATCATCAGCTTTTTTCTATAATTAAAATAAACATAAAAATAAAGATCCTAGGCACTGCGGTGTCCCAAAATGCCTGAATTATTAAAATATAAATGTATTTCACCCATACAGTGAACAGAAAAAAAAATGGCGATCTGCAGTTTTCTTTGTTGCTTCACCTTCCAAAAAAATAAATAAATAAATACAAAGTGATCAAAGAATCATACACCCCCCAAAAATGACATCACATCTTATTGCC